>JAMKCH010013469.1:0-31282 GCA_023653785.1 Ophioderma brevispina | reverse complement strand
ATTCGAATACACGACGTAAAACATACCTACGACATTTCTTATCATGACTGCACGAATATATGTGGTTGATTGAATGAAATTTTCATTCGCAAAAAGGGCCCCCAAAATCCCTATCAGAGGCATTCATTTCAAAATCAATCTGTTGATTGCCGAAATTTATCTCAGATTCACGAGGACATCACACAACTTAGATTACTTCCCTTCAGCTTCCGTAGGAACAGATTTCTTCAGTACCGGAAGAATGAATATGGTTCCGTTTCTTCTCCTTTTTTTCATATCCCTGCCTGAATGTTTGTTAATGGAGAAACCGTGTTATTTTCAGCATGCTTATTGTACGAGAGCCAATATGTCTACTTTTTATTTTATAGGTTCAGTCACCTTTAGATTTCCGGGTTATTCGTCGCTTTCTTATATTTTTCGGTACTTAGAAGTTTACTAACTTTCTGATGTAGTATGGCCAGTTCAAACCGCGCCCTCCATTTCGACCGATCTAAATCCCACAGTAATAACTGTACTAACTACAAAACTTCTTAATGTAAAGTACAACATATTATCATGGCTGTAAATATAACTTCAATATTTGTTTTAAAGTGGGTTCCAATATAAGTAACAAATAGTATGACTCGACTATTTCGTGGTTTTTGTAGTATTGGGTTCTTAAGATAATGTTATCATAGCAGCATAACCGGTTAGGTGCAGTGTACGATAATGGTCTTTGCTTAAGCCACTATGCAGTCATTTTTTTTCCAAATTGAAAATGCCCCATTTTCCTCTTTAAATTGCCTAAGTGTTAGGTATCTTCAACAACTTATATTATAGTTCATTGTGAAACGGACACTAAAAATTTAAAGCTGTCTTGAATATGCCATTTTACGTACTTTTTCTCTAGACCTAAAAAAAGTCGGATTCAGACTTTTATTAGTAAACAATCTAAAATCGAAACTGTTTGACAAATACCCCGTGGTTAAGTAACATAGCCTACCTAGGGCTCTTAATACAACATTTTTCCAATACAACAGTGAAAAAAATAGACTTCGATGAAAAATAGGGGACGCGATTTGTTTATACAAAATCGCTGATATGGCTTTACTGTAGAACGCTACATAACCTTCAGCGTTTTTATTAAAATGAAAATTTTTACCCTGTAGGTATGAGTAATGGCGAGGTTTTTACCTGTATGGTCCCTAGTGTCCTGCACTCGTTTTCCGCAGGCTACACTAACATATAAGTCTCCACATTGACCCAGTGACTCTACCCCTGTCTTCCTTTGTAAAGGACATTGGATTGAAAGTCGACAACCCACTGAAGGAGTTGACCATCGTTGAGCCGTCCCGTCGATTTCATATGTTTATGTCACCATGTCGCCTCCCACATGGTTAAACCTTACCATTAAAGATAATCTGTTCCACTCTTTGATTTTAGTAAACTTTTGATATGTTTGTTTTAAAAGGTTTCTCAATACAATTCTAGAGAAAATGATTCTTTTTGCATTAAGTTTTTTGGGTGTAAGACCTGGTTTAATTCTATTTTTTGACTGGCCCAAATGTAAAATGTGGTTAAACACAGATTGTGTTGGAATGTTGACATTAATGCGAAAGTTATGTACACACAAGATTCATTGGTATCATAACATAATAATAATTGTCCGGTTGTTTTTATAATCTGGATAGTTAATTCCTTAATCTCTTAAAATTATAATTGTTACCTATGTTAGGTGTGACACTACGTGTCCTAACTGTTGGTGCTGTTCCTGCACTTGTTTTTTCCCCACTCCACTAAACATAACATGTCTCCACATTGGACACCATGACTCATTACACCTGGTCCTTCCCTCGGTAAAGGATATTGGTTGAAGTCGACAACCACCTTCAGGTTTGAAACCATCTGTGATCCGTCACTCGATATTCATATGTTATGTCACCATGTCTGCTGCCACATGTATATAATTCCATTCAAATCCAACGTCTGTCTTCATATACTCCATACACGACAACTATTGCAGGTGAAGCACCGGGTTACTGTAAGAGGAACCAAGGCTGAAGTTATCTTTTTTAATTTAAATTCATCGGTGATACTCTCCTATTATAACGCACAACTGGCGCAGGCCAATAAAATACCATCATAATAATTAAATAGAAAAAAGTAACCCACCTCAAACCCCTCGCCCTCCCCTCCCCAGAATTTCGAACAATCAGATACAGCACCAAATATTTATTTACAGTATGTATAGTCATGAGGGCCTTGCTGTTTTCATAAATTTAAAATAAATTTGTAAATGATTGACGTAACCACTCTACTCTACTTTGGTAAATATCATTATTTTGCAAGTGAAAATTATACATTGATGGAGGATATTTTATTTATCTTTTTTCCCCTTAAAAGGCGCATGTAAACTGTTAAAGGCTGACTCAGAGATTTCCCGATGAGGGCGCACCTCAATTTCAACAATCGTGTTTTGTTTGCATACACATAATGCTGTCCCATATAAATCACTGTATGAAATAACTAAGCTCATATACGAATTTCTTCATATAGAAAATCACAACTTTGTTATAAATTCGGATCGGAAATTGTGTGTATACACGGTACCTATGGTACTGTTATACTATGCTAAATGTTTACTGCATGAAACCCGAAACATCCGATTCATCTCTAACTTTGAATTAAGCTTAGTGGGGTCAATTATATCAGATTTACAATGACAGCATAGTATATATTGCAACCTCTCCTGTTTTTAAAAATTTCAATGAGGCCAACGTAATTTTTTAAATCAGTTTGGACAGCGAACCATAAACCACTTCCATACCAAGAAATAATGAAGAACGCTTTTTTCCGGCTTCTGTTGGTTTACATAAAGGTAATATTTCAATTTTTCTTCCAGTGTTTTAACTCATTTAATATTATACGATAATGTTACTTGGAAGTAACACTCATATGCAGTGAACCATAAGACATGGTAGCTCTCTACATAATTGGTGCACCAACACATGCAATACAAGGAATCAACAATTAATTACATTATTTACCCAAAGTGGGTAATTATGTTTGGAATTGATCGCTGTAAATGGTTCACATAATTTTGAATAAAACTTCTGTTTGGTTTTTAGGACACCTAAACAACTAGATTTTTGGCTGATTGGAAGGTGTTAAGAAGACACGCACAATCATTGACCTATACGCATGAATTCCATCAATCAGTGCGGTCCGACCCACAAGGTTCTGCCCGCACAATGGCCATTGTTCTCGAACGCCGTAGTCCCAACTTGTAGAAATCGTAACAACGCTCAGTAGAAGTAGCAACTACAACCTGTGGTACCATACACTCTCAAAGCAATAATGGCAACAATTTGACGAAGAGCGCCCCCAATTTTCAAATTTGATATTTTGGCACAGTTACGTTGTTAATTGGCTAGGAAACTACCTGCGAAAGAGAATGTTAAAAAAAAAAAAATGCTAAGAAAATGGGTAATTTATCATAAATCAGCGATTTTTGTAATTATATCGGATCCCAGATTGGACTTAACGACAGAGATGGAAATGCACTGTTGATGTCCGCCATGATGACATAGTGATGAAATAACTTCTTAGCAGCTGATGACTTTGCCTGAACCAATAAAACAGCTAATGGATGAGCATAACACTAAACATGCGCGTACATTCCGACTATTCACTTGGAAGGCCTTTTCCTCCACCCGCCAGCCGTTGAATTATTATAGAGGAGATTTTTCCGAGCTTACCCCTTCACAGGTATAGTTTACTATCCAGTTACCAATGCAACCTTGTAAAAAATCTCATTTGGGGGGGGGCTCTCTTCAAAACATTTGCTATTATTGCCTTAAAGGGAAACCATCCCATCCCATCGCTTTTGACGCATATACCCGAACTCGGGTGATTTGTTTTTCGCCAAAAATGACCGGAAAGGAGAGAAAACATAACCGTAGCTTTTTTAACGAAAAGGTTTGGGCGTTTACTAAGCGTACCAGTCTGACAGGAAAAATCAACTGGGGAGCCATTGCTAAGATGAGGTTCTTATGGACTGTGTATAACTATATCTTATGGTGAATATTTAAATTTTATTATTTTTTTTAAAGACACGTATCCTCATACTTTAATTTATCATAAAATGCAATACAGATTCTGGGAATTTACGTTAAAAATCTTAAAAGGCAGCCTATTACATGCCGAAATTGTGGCATGTCAAGACAACAACGATACGAGAGATGATGTCTGTGGTCAATCACATATTTAATATTTTTGTAAAAGTTTTTACAAACAATTAGCAATTTTTTTTACAACAAAGAGATTAGGAAACAGAAACAACCCTGTGAACGCAGGTGGTCTCAGTCAGCTGCAGTCTTACAGATATTAATTCTTTATTAACTAATCATCCCACTCAAGCCACGAACGACCTGCGGATCATGTTCCCTGAATCCTGCACCAGGACGCTTGTCTACGTTGTTGACCCTAGATCCCCTAACATCATCCAACTGCAATGGGCACAGTTTACCTGACGGCCACGTTAAAGAGCAATAACACAACATTTTTTGAAGAGCGCCCGCCAATTTTCAAAATTTGAGATTTTGAACAGTTGTGTTGTATGTCTAGTAAACTATACCTCAATGGTACTAGCCTAAAAAAATGCGTAGTATTATTCCGTAAAAGAAGCGATTTGTAAATTAGAATCTGGATTCCTGATTTAATTTAACATCGGAGCTGGAAACGCCAAATTTATGTCCCGTCCATGATCTAATCTACAACATGATCTCTATTGACTTCCTGACTCAACGGACCAAGTAATGAATTGAAGGATTTTTTAGAGCATTTGAATTATTAATCGGAGATCTCCGATATTATTATTCTATCGGAGATCTCCGATATTAATTATTCTAATTACAAAGTTCCTTCGTTTTTGTGACACCTAGAGAATTTTGAGCTCACCATTCACATGTATTGTTTACTAGTCAGTAACCAATGCAACTGGTGCAAAAAATCTCCAAATTATCTGGAAAATCGGGAGCTCTTTAAAAATTGCTCTTTAAAAAAAATTCTCACCATTCTAGCAATGGATTTACCCACCCTCAAATTGATGCTTGAATCATTGTAGTTGTTGTATGACACTAGATGCCCATAACATCATCCAGCCTGCATAAGCCAGACGTGTCCACAATGGCCACAGTTAACCTCGATATACTCACCAGTTCTCAATGGATTTACCCACCCTCATTGATGCTCAAGAGTCATTGTAGTTGTCAACACTTGCTCGTCATTTCTTCTAGTGTTGAACCAAACTTTGGACCTCTGGAAACGTCTGAAATTTATCCATTAAAATTGTGTGGTTGGGTTGGTTTATTCGTGCCAAATTTTCTACTAAAATTTTGATTTTGCTGATGCCTCAAATACATAAATTGTATTTGTAATTTTCACTTGCACCTTTTTTTTTATTTAATAAGTAAATACTGGTAACAGGAGGCTGACTGTGGTGCCTATCTTGTCCTCTTCCATTCCTTTATTTTTTTCTTTATTATTTTCTACATTTGCAAGTGTGAGCTGAGGAAAACGTTCTTTGTCAAAAGGTGAAATACATTTAGCGATAGCTTCTTCAAAGTTTTAGAAATATGAAGTTTAAACACTCCGTACAAGCCGACTATTTAGTTTCCACTTTTACATTTACCATTTTGGCAATAACGCTTTTTGGTGTAATAAATTATTATACTCTTTATTTTGTCTGACATGCTATTGGAAAGATTTTACAGAGAGTGTTCATCCAGTACATTTCTTTCACATGTAAACTAAGTTCATTTAATTGTTACAACACATGATGCGTCCTGTTAGTACACTTTAAAACAAAATAAAGATAAAACCTTACCTGCTTGACGTTTTGGCCCAGATAAAGTATCTAACTTTGGCTTGTATTATCACCGAGTCTTGATGTTATATCGAATATTTTCATATGTAGAATATGGAGAGAGATCCATCAATAACCCACTGTGTGCATTCACGATAGCTCCAGACACGTACTGACGTTTCCCGGTCCCCATCAGAATTTTGTAGCTGAAATGGTGATTCTCTCGTGGTACCTGCTAACTCACACTGGTCTCTGTTTGTGCCATTCGATAGCTAAGCTGAAATCAATTGATCGTTTACGTCAAACACTACTGCCACGTGCCTTAAGACTCTGATGTGAAACTGTGTTGACCCGTAGGCGGTGTGATCTTGTACACTGCCGGCTGCAAAGTATCGACAAAAGGAGGTTCGAAAATGCGTTTATTTATTCCGTCATTAATATGGTTTAGTCGTCCTGACTAAAGAAAAAATCAAATGTATGGAACTTATTTGCATAGATTTCTATAAGTGAATATAAGAATTATTGCATACCATGAATTGGCCCGAACAATATAATGTTCATTGCAAAGAGAAACGCACAATCAACTTATAAGTGTTAGCAGTGTGATTTGTTATAACAAAACCCTGTAACCCTGGAGCTAAACAGACCTTTGTAACACATCTCAAGGAACAAAAGGGTTTGCGTGATTAAATATGTTGACAGACTGACAGGGACCCCTGAAACACGATTCTTAGTGCAGCAAAAAAAAAAAAATGGTGCCTTAAGAGAGGGGGCCAAGCAAAGTTTGTACATGTGTCAAATTTGTAATGATCCAATCATGGTGAACAGTATAACATGTTATCTGTCTAACCACAAGGATTCAGGAAAGGTATAGTTTGTACTATCTACAAACTTAAGTCTTAAGGGTTATAGGTCCTAAAAACATAAAAAATCAATAAAAAGGGTCATTTAGTTGTAACAGGGATCAAATTTTAAAGTTGCTCCGATAAATAAAAATGGTGCATGGAATTGTTGATGGAGTTCATATGATTAAAATAAGAATAGTTTGACCTGTCTAAGTGCTAGTTCCCATTGTAGGGTGCACAGAAGGTCACATCCCTTGCAATCAATGGGTGCTTTGAACCTAGTTTCCCCACTTTTCTTAACGCAGCATTTGGGGACTTAAAAGAATTATGTTCCACCAGGGGTCCCTGTCATTCTGTCCTACATATTAAAATCACTTAAACCTTTTGTACTTGAAGATGTTTTCAAATGTCTCTATCTCCTGTGGCTACTGTATGGCCAGACCTCCACCTCCCAACCTACACAATGCCTAGGACAATCAAATTATCAGAATAAGAAAAATAATATCTAATGACTGGAAGGGAACCTAATATATATAATCTTCGTCATAATTGTTGACACACCCTTGTAAATATTCTCTTGTTATATTTGCATAATCCCTTTTTTTGCTGTTCTTCTTCAAACTCGAGTACTAATCATGACACTTGGTCACTGTACCGGCACTGTACTCACCAGGTCCCATTAAGGCATGGGTGCTAGGGGGGACATGGCGTCTGTTCATGCACTATTATGAGATTGCAATCACAGCACATGTTTCTTTGAATACAAACAAGTGATATACCACAACTTCGGTATGATGAGCCTTTTTCAAATAATTTGTCTCTTTCCATATCGCCCATCCGGTTTGCTAATTAGCAGGGGTCAAAGGTCACGACACAATAAATCAGAAATGTCAAAATTACAATTTTCCCCCCCCCCCATTTATCTAAAAAATATAAGTTATTTGAACCCTGTAGTTGTTTCTTAAACAATTACTATGACCAGGATCTGTGATCCTATGAGAGCGTTTACCAAAATTATATTCCGTGTTGCCATGCAACGTTCTAAATTTTCTCGCCCATTTTTTCCCTGCTGGAGTAACAAACAAAAAATCCAATGGCACTCAAAAACTAAAGGGGGTTTTAAAAATCCTCTCATAGGATATCGTATGGACACTAACTGTTTGGTGCCAAATTTAAAGTCAATAGGTCAAACGTTTTTGAAGATAAGTGGGCGGGGGGCAAGTTTGCCAACGTTCGAAAAAGGCCCAAAAGATTATAGGCCAATAAAGCGTCTCCAAAGCATTTAATGTAATTCATCAAATTATTAAATTAATTAATTATGGCCAATTTTTTTAATCTAAATTATCAAAGGCTATTAATAATGCTATTTTTTAAATTAAAAATACAAATCTGTAAATGGTCACTTTTACCCCCACTTATTTATTTTGTAATTCTCTTAAATATTACTGCTTGAAAAGCAATGAAAAACAAAGTTCAAGTCAAGTAGCCCTGATGGAAAAACAATACGAAACATTAGAAATTGTCTTTCTCTGTGCGATGTGTGCACTTCGATCAACCATAACATCTGAACGAAATGTCCGATTGTCACCAAATAAAAAGTAAATTACTCCTAAAAAGTTGTGAGAATTCAGAAATTTAGAAAATACAATTTGATCTCCCAAAACAAGCTGACGCCATGCCCCCCATTAAAGATTTGAGTACAAAGTCATTCAGGCGGTCAAAAAGGTGGAGTTCTCTCTAACCTCGCAAAGGCGTATTGTATTACAAGGTGGTTAGCCTTGATCTTAACCAGACCTCGTCAGAAGAATCCCCTGACACAAGTCGGTCATACAGGTGGTTTCACATATTAGAGTCACAAAGGTTCACACAGGGGTTTCAGGTCGGCCTCCGTGTAGTTTTGAGATACTATCGGACGTATTATGGTCACAGTATTTACCAGGTTCCAGAACATATGTGGTGCTCAAACAGATTTGGAAATCTATATAATGTTGGCCTTTTTTCTTCTGTCACATATCAATCTCTACGATAACCAAAGCCTCTCAGAAGAAAGAACCATGACACGATGCCATTATAGGGTTGATACACAGATATGGTCAATATTAGTGAGCCGATTAGGGAGATACTTGAAATCTAATAGATTGCGTCGTGAAAATCCACCACCCTGTGAACTTGGCAGCCTCAACGGAAAACTGCAATGAATGGGTTGTGGTGGAAGAATACTGAATTCATCCCCAAGAACCCCTTATCAATGAATGTACACAGATTGGCGTCAAATACTATGTGGTTTTGGGATGCAATTGTGTGGACGTTTTGTTCTTTCTGGGCACCGTTTTACAAAAAACGTCCCAAAAGCTTATCAATATTAAATAAAGCACCTCCTTTGCCTCTTACGAAATATAAAGGCGTTATCTACCATGGCCATAAGTATTGCAACATGCAGGAAAAAGCAGTTTAGCATTATTAACATAAGAAGAAACGGTATCCATGAAGAAACATTGTAACTTAAATGGTATTGCCAGCCAAGAATAATACAGAATATAACATAATTCACGTTTGTAATGAAAGATATATTTACCTTCAAATCATGAAGTAAGTAGTAACTATCAGCAAAGAGTAGGCATTAACAATAATACACAATTATCCCACTGAAGAACATTGTAACTTAAATTGGTATTTGCATTAATTGGAAGTTTTATTAGGAGGCAAATAAACGTATTGCCCGGTACTTCCTTTTGCGTATGAGCTGTAACTCTTCTTGTAGTGTATAGATACATCTGGCGTTTTACTTGTTTGTAATAAAAAAATCTAGAAGCCAGTTTTTTTGTTATTGTTCAGTGAACTTGCACTACGTAAATACAACCCATTCGCGTGGTGGTTGTCGCTGTGTTGCAGTTTCATTACAAAGATTTTTCTTTCAACTTCCTTGTAAGGGTGAAAACCCCTGATCGTACCCAATTCGTCCTGGATCCCGGGGCATCATTGGAAAGCAGTGGTCTGAACACTGAATGGTCTACCCATGCTTAAGACAAAATAAATTGTATTTCAAAATTTCCCTGCCTACAACCCCTGCATATAATCGCTGCTTCATGAGATAAACCACGGGTAATAATTCTAGGGAGGTCCAGCCCTTTGCAAATGGGTGGGGTGGGGTAGGGGGTGGGCAGAAGGGATGCCGAGCACTTCCTGAGGAGTCAAATTGGGTTCCTTCTCCATAGACCCTGTAAACAAAGGTTAGTTTATTAGGGGGAACTGGCGGGGGGGGGGGACTAGGGTTTCTGAGCCGGGGGCACTAGTCCCCTGCTCCCCTGCTGGTTACGAGTCACTGTGTTGGTCATTTTGTCAATTCAAATCACCATATGGTGTTTTTCAACTGTCACCATGGTTTTATATTACCCTCAAAATTTTGATTAAAAATATTATTTTTCTCACTTTATTTGATAATTTTTCTCACGGGAAAGTAACTTTTGTTTTTACTATAAAAGAAGAGAAAGGGGAATATCCCTAGTTTGGTTTTGCAAGGTGCATGCCGGCTAGATTGCAATAAGGGAAGTGGGGAATTCCCCAGATGTAAACTAGTAACTGAGTCCAACCTGTTTCTTCTGCGTTAAGATCGAACATTGCCATGATCTGGGGGATTTCCCCCCACAAAAGTTATATTGGGAATTGATGTTTCATATTATATATTTTATGTGACTCCCATTGTTCCAGCTAGTGTAAGGGTTTATGCAGTGATGATGATGTAATGATTATTGCTCAGAAAGGGGTATCTAGCTGTGTGAAGTTTATAGTACTGTGCTTGAAGGACTTGAGGCCAGATTTTGTAATCTGAGCTATATACAGTTAGTTATATCTAGTTTTAATCTACTATAATGGTCGATTGGTAATAATACATGGTGCCAGGATTTTAATAACTTTTTGGATGCCACCGGAGCTTGATAGCTGATGAACTGTCTGCTGTCGGCTTTTATGCCAAAAGAGCTTAAGTTCTTGGAATCAAAGGGTTCCAGTTTTTGTGGTCCTAATGAGACATTTTGCCGGCAGACTGATGGTGGTAAAATACTTGGATTACTTACTTTGGAATATTAGTGTCGTCAGGGAAAACCTTGTCGTCTTGACTTGAAGGCTGACACCTTCAAGTCGCAAAGATTCCATGGAATATACCATGGACTTGTGTGAACTTAGGCGCTGTCATTTTGAAGTCTTTCGACGTGAGGACATATCTCGTTGAACTGCAACAGATTCTTGTCAACACGGGACAAACTCTAAGTAATTTATAATCTTAAATATTTGTGTAATTTTATTGTAATTTTGTGTGGACATTCAAATTCTTGACCAAATCAGTGATATCCAAAAAACTGTTTTATTATCATAAAATTTAATCACTTGTGCACAAGGATCATTATTTGTATTTGAAAGGTATTTCTGACCTTTGACGTTTACGAGACGTCATAACAAGGTCCCAGACAATGGTAATGGCGGCAAAGCCTCATTCACTATATCCACTCACCAAAATCTCGCAAAATTAGATTCCAGCAATAAAGACTGGCATAACCACAACACCCGATTTGGACACTTTGATGTGGGCCGGTCACGACGGTGTTCCCTTAGCCCATATATGACTCGTCCTCGTTCGTTATTCATATATAAAAATCTTTAAAGAATAACTCTTACATTGAGTTGAGATCCCTTAGCTCCAACGGTTGGATAAGAAAACATTTCTTGACAACGTAATAAAAAAATCAATATTTTGTTTTGTCAAGATTTCACTTTACGTGTTTTAAACCCCAAAGGTGTAACAGGGGTCACTAGTCAGAGGGGACAAATTCCCAGTTTTGGTGGGCATTTTCCAGTTGGGGTGAATGTTCGAATAAGTAGGCAAAAAGGGCTGATTTAGCCTGATTTTCAAGTTTTTTTTTTTTTCCCGGGGTACCTGAACCTCCTGCACACCGCCTGTTACGTTCCTGTAAACCAATGGCGCCGTCTAAATTTTGGATTCCTTGGCTGTCCCAGAAGATTAGCCAAATTTTAATGGCTTTTTGCATAGAACCTTTTGTGTACTTGCAAGTTCAAATCTTACAACATGGACTTTTTGTTGCATTGTGAACCATCGCTGTTATAGTGGTTCCTCATTTTGTGATTAAAAATATTGTTTATTTTGTATGCAACTAGAGAAAAGGTTCCCCTAGCCATTGAATGTACCTTATTTATTAGGCAATAGAAAACATGTAAATACCCTCGTGCTATATTGATGATGCAATCTGTTTACATTCTTATGGGGTTTCAGGCATTTTGCCAGGTATGATGCAAGATGCAAATTGCAATATATCCTTTGATTCCGATCTATCATCATTGTCCTTTCTATTGGATAATGCAAGGGATTGTAACATGCTATCTTAGAGATGGGGAAACTAGCTAACCAAGTATAATTATAGCTGAACTTCCGAAGATCTGGCCAGTAATGCCCGCAATCGATCTGACGTTTCTTCCAAGACTAGCCTGCAGCAGTTTGGTAAACGTCATGTCCCCAGCTTTCTTGTGTGATCTATAAAAAAACAAGCCGGGTCCGATCGGTGAAGGAGCGGAAAGTCGCGGTCTGCATTCAGCAGAACAGTGTTTGTAGTTGAAGCAAGGCAGAACTGATCTACAGAGTTTGTTTAATCGGAGCAGTATAGACTGTGTGACATATGACGTCACTTGTGGCATTCAGGACGCCCTCTGTTGTGTGTCTGGCAGGCAAAATATTACAATAGTTTCTGTGACAGACCACATAAAATCTGGTTCTAAATAACTTGCAGAATCTTGCTGATCTAAATGGTCACACATGCAGTGATCGCCTTGCTTGATTATGCTTGATAAGAAAGTTAGTATTATTTACTTCGAAACAAAAAGGTACAGCAAAAAACAGAATGTCCCCATGCAAAGGATAGTGCTTTTGCCTGCCAGTTGCTCTCTTACACCAACAGGCGGCGCCATAAACATAAACAAATGTCACATCATCATACCAGGAGTCTATTTTAGATACCGCATGAGCGTAAAGCTATTTACTACTAGCCTGAGGTGCTGGGAATCACAATAGGATTCCCAAATTGTGGTCCTAAGAGTGGACATTTGCAAAAAGATGGAATTAGTGGGATAATTTTATATATCCTAGAATGAAATACTGCAGAAGGTTGTCTTTCTCACAACCAAGGAACCGATTGAACCTTTGTCGTCTGCGACTGTGAACACTTATCTTCAAAACAGCTACGAAAAAGAAAAAAGAGGTAAATGAAAAAAGATTCCCTCGCTTTATTATCCTGGAAGATTATTTATACAATATATCCTTAAATTGCAAGCTACTTTAAAGGTGCACGAGAGAGTGCAAGTCATCTATATTTTTTGTGATTGTAGTTGTTTCATACAGATGAGACACACAATAATTTCATACCGTTTATTTGGATACAGAAACAACCAAAGAGACAGAGGGAATTCAAAAAGAAGCGCAATTGTTCGAAACGTTTTTTTTTTGTTCATTAGGGAATACTAGTAGCTCACCCCTGAAGTGAATAAGAGATAGCCTTCTTTATACGATGAGATGTAGTATTTTCTGTCGTGCACGCACAGAAATTCAAAGCATGTTTTTTCGATGGGGGACGATACGATAGCAGGCAAGTTCCAAACCACGGTCTGTGGGTGGGGGGCGTTTTTTTGGACTTAAGTTTGTTCAATCAAACTTCCAAACGTTCTTAGTAGGTGTTTACAACCCGATTTGTGCAGTTTGAGAGAGAAATGGATCGTAAAAAATCTCCTCCTGTCACACTATAAAATGAAACCAAAATGTGATTTATATAGACTATATTTCAATTAGAAAAACATAGGCTAAATTTCCTCTTTGCTCCTATAGGGAAATTGGAAATGTCACAATTGTTGCATTCAAAGAAACAATTTCCAGCGTAATCCTTTCAGATTGGGGATCTTCGTGATAGAAAGCTTTCTACCAGTGCAAAAAAAAGCAGAATTTCATATTTTTTAGGGACAACATTGTTATTTGAAATATCTAGTGGTACTTTAACTGTGAACTTGAATCACCCAGAGTGGATACCAGCTTTTTGGTTAGAACTTTTATTTACGTATTTAAGAAACATTTCAATAGAGGTGATCACCATTTATAATGCTTTGGGCATTCCAACTCTCGAACGATGTTTTATCAAATACATATTTGTTCTTATATAAAATTCCGGTCACTGGGCACAAGTTGATTCGTTGTGTTTAAAATGACGGTAACACTATCATAAAACAGCTGAAAGTAAACAACACACTGTAATATAGTTCAATATTGTAATCCTTATTGTATAAACAGGGTGAACGGGGTAAAACATTGTTTTTCAATATTTCGCAAAATACATTTAATTGATATATTGAAACACACTTCTTGAAACCTGTTAGTTTGCCAGTCTCCATCTTGTCATTATCTCTTTAAGATGGACAATTACCCAGGCAGGTAAAACTAGGTTTTTGTTATTATAATATTATGATATCTATTGTAAAAACATGCAATTCTTCCAAAGACCTCCAAAGTAAAGAACAAAATGGTCAGGTCATTATCTTAACTTTCCATTTCCTTTACATGTATTCCTATTCAATTCCTAAGTGGTGATGCTACAACTGACATCTATGCAGCTAACAATGCACTTTATCCATGTTTTATTCCGACTAATATTGTTTACACCCAAATTTGGTAATAACCTTCACATGACAGGCGCCTTAGTTGGTCTTCGATGAATGGTTCTTCACACACCTTAAAGGATTAAATAATCTGTATAATCTTCTTGTTATCAGTGGTATTTTTAATCCTATATAATAGTGCTAAAGTATGTTTTTAACCATACTTGAGAAATCAAGAGAATGTTACCAACATCACTTCTACTGAATACAATAAATCAAAGTAAAATTTAAAAACAGGACGTTTATTCGGTGCCATACATACATGTACTTAAATAATACAGAAGTCTTTCTAAAGATGTTAATTTGAACACAAGTTTTTGCCACAAATGCAATTCCAATGCACAGATAGTAATTAAAAACTGGTTGTTAAACCCGGGTATACTTTACTTCACATGATATGCAGAAATGTTTAGCCTGATAGTGAAGTACTAAATGGACGTTGTCTACTGGCATATTTACTTACACATATGGAGAGATTTTTTCACCTTGATGAGTGAACTACGAAGTGGTTGTTCAGTCTGGCCTCATTCAGATTGTTCATGGATAGACATTTTTCAACCGATGGTGAACTACAAACAAGCTGTTAAACCCGTGGTCCATTTACTTCACGATAGGGTACATATGAATCCAACGGACGAGGATCAGTACAAAACACCGCAAGGGATCAAATGATACAGGAGGCCACCTTGAGTGTATAAACAAAGAAAGATTTGTAGCAATGGTGTACCAACCTTGTGTGGGGGGGGAAACAGGCAGGAAACAGGCGTAAACAAAGACAGTTTTGCGTACGTTGGTATACCTTATGTCCCGTGGGTTAAGATGCAGCAATGTTCCATATCACCTGATGATCAGTATGTGAGGGTGAAACCTAAGTGGTGAGCGGTGGCCATTACCTTATGTCCCATTGGGTTAAGATGCAGCCAATGTTCCATCATTTTACCTGATGATCCTATATTTTGTGAGGGTGAAACTCTAAGTAGTGAGCGTTGGTATACCTTATGTCCCATTGGGTTGAGATGCAGCCATGTTCCATCATCACATGATGATCCTAGGTGAGGGTGAAACTCTAATGGGAGCGTTGGTATACTTCGTTCCATGGCGTAAGATGCATCCAATGTACCAGCATTACTGATGATCCTATATTTTGTGAGGGTGAAACTCTAAGTAGTGAGCGTTGGTATACCTTATGTCCCATTGGGTTGAGACTTAGCCAATGTTCCATCATCACGGATGATCCTATATGCGGGTGAAACTCTAAGTAGTGAGCGTTGGTATACCTTATGTCCCATTGGGTTGAGATGCAGTCACTTCCATCCATTACGATGAGTCTATGTGAGGGTGAAACTCTGAGTAGTGAGTGCAGCTATTTCAGAGGTCTATGCTTTGAAAAATTCAAAACGTTATTTCTGTAACTTGAGAGGCCCATGAAGGAAAAACAAACGACATTTCCTTGGTATGTACAAAACACAATTATGTCTCACAGTCACGTAATTTGAAGAATGATTAAAATCAGTTACACAGCTAACAGAATAAGCGTGTCCTTATTATTCACTACTGTTACAAATAAAGAATTACAGATTCTAACATGACATTTTGGTCATTTTGAGATATGGACGTTTAGTTACAGAAACAAAATAAAGAAACTTCGGAAGTGGGGACCTTTACACAAAACTACGTTTTGAAAACCTGAAAGAAATTATATATTATTTTAAAGCGAATGGACTTTCAAAAACATTATTACTCAGCATAAATCCAAAATGTCTATTAGAATTTGTAATTCTCAATTTATCTATCCATGTTCCCTGTTTATTCTTTTATTTTCTTCCCGTTTTCCTGGGCACGTTCTGCCCGTGTTGTTCGTGTGTCTCTCTACACAGTAAGTGTTTTCCGTTTCAACTTTAGGTGCCCAACACAACAATTTTCCCTTATACGTCAAGTTATAGATATACCTGAGTACAAAATAACTCCATCAATATTGATATGTTTGCACTATATCAATCTGTATACAATGTATAATTTAAAAGGACACAATAGCAACAACAAAAAATACGTTTTAATATAACTATGAACTCCAACTTAAAACAAAGAAATAGCTTTGAAAAGCCTTTGCTAAACTAAAAACTTACACAAAATATCTTTGTCGTTAATTTCATTGATTGCCCAAAAGTACCAGTATGCTATGAGCAGCACGCGGCTTATGGCGAGGGTATTCGTAAGATATTTAAGTTTTTAAGAAAACCAGACTCATATTTATTAGAAGGGCATAAACTGGGTTATCGGAATGTCCTCCAGGTTCAAAACCTGAATGGCCAGTGATTGTGCCCCTGTCATTCTGATATAGTTCAAAAAATGAATAATCATTGAAAACATATGATATACATTTTGAATGGATCCGGAGGTATGTACAAAAGTGGTCCATAAAAATAACATCTTACAAGCTTAACAAAAGATAAGGGGAAGGTAAATCCCAATTCAAGAGCGTGGCGGCATGCCGACAGCGTGCCATTGCAACTTAGTTCGGCATTATAGAGTAGGGCAACTACAATCCGGTCAAAAATTATTGAAGCACTTGTGGTGATGTTTAATGTATTGGAGCTCTAATTGCACCATGGAGTTTTGCATTAGGAAAGTATTAACTTTTAATACAAAGCCTGAGCCAGCGATGTACCACTCCCCTACCCCACCAATCAATATGGATGGTCTTAAAGCCGCATGAACAAAATTGGCTGTGTCAAATTGATTAGGGAAATGGAATTACTTACGGTTATACAAGTGTGCTAAGAATTGTATCCTTCCGTCCCTGCCTGTTTCTTTTCTTTTTTTCTTTTTTTAAAGCTGTTTTTTTGTTTTTTAACTTTCATTTTTTTTTCAACCAAAAAAAAGCTAGGTGAGCTTGAGTACCTGACCTTGAATCGAACTTGGGGACCTGGGTAAGGAGGCGAGAGTTCTATCAATATCCACTATACAGCTACATCAAACAAAAACATAACAAAAATGCATAAAGAAAAACAAAGATATTTAAACCTTATTGTCATAAGGAAAATTGACATCGAATTAATACATTAGGATAGAGCAATGTAAAATGCAAGTGTTTTACTAACGTAAATTGTAGAAGTGAGAATGCAAGTGTTTTCTAACCGCTAAAATTGTTATACGTGACTGTACTTTTACAGAGCTTTAAAAAACAAGAACCACTTTGTATTTACAGACAAACCTGTAAAATACAGTGTGAGTCAAAAAGAATAGGACCTGATTGATATTTTTTTAATCAAAAAAACTAATTGAGATTGATAAAAAAGTTTTACATATTTGAAACAAGCATGTGTTTCCGCTCATTAGAAAAAACAAGAACCACCGACACTTGATCTTCCTAACCATTGTTTTGCCTGTTCTGCCAAAAGAACCCATTATCCAGCTGTCACGGAATGCTGAATGCTAGAATATGTGTGATTACTGGGAACTGATGGGTCATTGAAATGTAAATGAGATTTATTATGCGAGTTACAAAAACAGATTAGCATGGTCTACACAAAATAGGTGTTTTTTTTCGAATGAGCGTGGAAGAAACGGGCATGGGGTGAGTGGCGTCCAGATAGGAACCCTACTTGACCTCGCAGCGTAACATATTTATGCCTCTACTTCACAAGGCGGTTCTACGAGGGGGAGCACCATCAAGTCTAGAATTATGCCCGACAGGTTTGTGCAGGGCGGAATAGCAACCCGTCCCCCCAAATCTTTCATACCTCGGGAAGTCCTTCTTGACATCTGATACCAGGAAAACCACCTACTTTAACACCACTTGTATCCCAACTACTCTGCTTCTGGGCAATCTTCCTCTCAATCGCCTCCGATACAGAGGGCCCCTCAATTCATGACGATTTGACTCGATGTGACCAGAAGATGGTCTCGCCCTGCTCTCGGTGACGTTCACCATCAGGAAAACTTTCCGTCGGGACCGCCCGCATCATTCCCAAGAGGTAGAAAGGCACGGGCCAGAAAAAAAGAAAACTAGCTAAAAATAGTCATAGGATTGGGATTTCGGCTCAAGAAATTGGCGAGGGCAAATTAAGAGAACACGAGCGCAGAGCAAGCGCGATCTAGTAGCTGACGTGTATTAGACACGATTGGGATTAAATTAGCTGGTCGATGGAACGCTTCAGAGGGGGAATGGTAATTCCTCTCAGGGGCGGTAAGGATAAAACTTCCAAGGAAATACGAATGATTGAGGAGGGGAGAGGGTAAATTGAGATTACCTAGTTAGCCAACACTTTTTTGAAGAGCGCCTCCAATGTTCAAAATTTGACCCTGTTATGGGGGGTAACCATTAACTGTAAGCTGTGAACCAATTTACGAGGCTGAGGTACACATGGGTGAGATTCGCCGACCTTATTCATTCACGTGACGAAAAAGCTTACTTTCAGGCATCCTCACGAAATAAGGTGACTGTCGGATTCTGCCTCCCAGGACAGAATAACCACACAGGCTTCTGTCGCAGAGGTGCATGATCATGTTACTAAGAGATACAAAAACAGACGAGAGGGGGAACATACCCACGAGGATTAATTAGGGCTAAGAGATACTATATGAGGCGAGCCGCCATTAAGGAAACTTACCGGCAAGAGACAGTGGCTCACTAAAAGCGAGAGAGTTGGTGTAGTGGACTACGCTAAGCAGGAACATGGTAGTTGGAGAGAGTGAAACACGAGTAATGAAAACAGAGACATAACAAGACTGGACAATGTAATTTAATGAAACTATCTTTAAAACAACTAAGGATGAGATAGACAGTACCATGCGCTATTTCCGGCTATTTCACATTGGAAGGCGTTTCCAGCGGCCGTTGAATTATCTGGGGATCCCCGATAATAATTATTCTAGTAGAAAATTACTTCGTTTGTGACACATAGACATTTTCGAGCTTAAACCATTCACAGATTATAGTTTACTAGGGGCCAGTTTACCAATGGAACCGTGTAAAGCGCTCCAATTTTTGAAAAATTGGGCGCTCTTCAAAAAAATGACTAATATTCTTTAAGTTTATGTTTTCAACTTGCATTTGAAGAAAACGGACCATAATTAAATCATGTAAAATGTTTGGATTATATAAAAAAAGCACATTAGTGATGAGTATTCATCACAACCAAATTCTTAGTAATTCACAAAATCATAGAATGTCTAAAGGACTAATAGGGGACCACATGTAGGAAAATTCAATTCCCAATCAATAAGTGCGCCATAAAGAAATGTTTATTAAAAATCAAAAAACAAACCTACGGTATACCTTACTAAGTCTAAGCCATTAATTAGCACGTGGGTTGTCTTTCGGATTTCGTTTGTTTTGGTGGATATAGTATTTTTCATGTAAGTTTATTATTTAGATATTGATGTTCGAACCATTGCGTCGTGGTGATAACTTCATTATGCAACTTAGGGCCATAAACGAAAACTTACGTTACTGTAATGATAAACATCAAACATGTGTGCAAGAAATTAAACAAAATATTTTGACCTAAAAGTTGAAACAAAAACAGTTTGTATTGTTATACTTAAATGATGAGAAAATAATTTATAAAAAGTCTAGAATAGGAGTAGCGAGGGGTAACATATATTTGCGAGGGAGGAAGGTTTGTGTTGTGGTGTGTGGGGGGGGGGGGCAAATATCAAGTATGTATAATTGTACTGAATCTATACAAACATTGGGGCATATCATAAAGATTAAAAAAAAGCTATAGTTTGCCTACCAGGGGTTATAGTTTAATAGTTAATCGGGTAATAAAGGTTCAAGGTATCTGGCGTTACCGTTCAAGTGCACCTGATTTCAAAAGGGGAATGCATGAAGAATTTGGGACCAAAGGACCAGGGAATATTAATAGTGGTACTAATTGCAACCATTTGATCAATCTACATATCCTAGGGGTCATTAATGCTTAACCATTTAATTTACATTACAAAATGTCAATTGCAGACCAATATGCATTTTCTTTATAGATATAAACCATACAAACAATTTGAGATCGTTTCGTTCAAAATCGGAACACTCCGAAAGAATTACCCCAAGATGACCTTGAACCGTTATGAGCCTATAATCCTGAAACGAATGACAGTGATATGGCAAACTATACCCTTTTATCCTCATGACCAGATGAATAGGTTGTTGTAGGTTTCAAAACAATTTGACTGTTTTACGCTTGACCCTGTACAAAAATGTCACCCTTATTTTTACATGTTCCCATTGTTGGTTTTTATGATCTAATGATAATTTGGATGTAGGCCTGCATGTGTAATATTAACAGTAAATACCATGTATTCGATCCACAGCATGGACTTTTTAAGGATACATCACCTTTAGCAAATATGTTAATAGTATTTTTGAACATAATGATTTCCTGTGGTATATTACTAGCACTTTACTATATCACCACAATTCTTTGAAAAGGTGCTTGTCCGATTTATGTCTATGGTATCTCTACTTGGATATGAGAGCCTGGCCACTTGCACATACGTCCTTATGATAGTATCGCGGGAAACAAACTTGCGGTTTTGATGTAGAAGCAATGATACATACTGCAAGCCCTATTCAATATTGTGCTATATGGAGGGTTCACCATTAGTTGGTGTTTTTTTATATTTGGGATCGAATGGATTTGAGGGCTCAAAGGCTTAGCGGCCGACAATTATGAAAGATATGGGCTTTCCATCTGATATCAAAATCGATACTACTTCCGGGTTAAAATCCGGGAGGGTACCAAAGACCATCGGAAACCACGCACCTTCAAAGGATTTTGAATATCCTAAATATTTAATATGACTTTTGATTTGCATTCTTGCTTTGACCTGCCGCGGTGCGGGAAAGCAGTGTCACCCATTTTGTTACCTTCTTAAAGAGGATAATCATGATGTTTGTCCATAAACCTCTTGTCAAGATCGTGTAATGCCATCTCTGGTCTAGGGGAGAGATCGTGTAAGTAATCACTTCATCATTTCCTTTTTGCATTGAGATAGATTGCGTTAGGAACATGGCCACTGATGTGTGTTTGATAACCAGAACCTTCGCTGTAATCTGCTTGTAATTGTTTGTAACAACAATTAAATAGATGACATTAGCAATCTCACCAGCTTTAGATTACTATCGTCATAGCCATTCGTCACCATTCTTGCTCTTGATTTTTACAACTATTTTATTAAATAATACAGGGAAAAGAGGTATTGAAAGAGCTTAAATCAAGGTAACATATAGTGCAGTCTTTCATTCATCAAAAATTTAGTGGACTATTTAGAAAATATCTCAAACCAATATGGCACAAACCAATAAAATATAGTTTAAAACCTACTGTTTCCAACATTAGAATGAGATATTTTTTTTATCCCGTTCTATATAAATGTTCTTTTTTTTTTACCAACAAAAACAGGAAAATATTTTTTAAAAATATAGAAATGAGTTAAGTGAATGCGACTTACCGAATAACAACGAGATGCATTAAGATTATGTTTTAAGACACAGAAGAAACAATTAGCAAGGACTCCAAGGCTCGGATACCTGCTATCGTATTTTTATGGCACCTGTTCGAGGAATGCGTATCTTGAAAGCATGAAAATTAAATGTACTCACTCTACATACTAAGCTATTTAGCGGGCATTACGAAAAAGTAAGACTCGCAGCTTACTTTATAAAGAGTGCAATCCCCCCTTAATTCGTAGGGCAGATTTAATTTGGTTAGCAAAATAACAACGTACCATAATAAATTTATAATGCAAGACAATGATAAGGGTGTTTGTACATTTGTAAGTTATAATGAGATGGAAATGAAAATTATCAGCTCTGCATACTATAAATTACGCAGGCTCTGAACAAGCTATGAATAAATTGAAGAAAAAACAACCAAAAAACAAGGGGGAGATAAAAATAGAATGAAAATGAAAGCAAAAGGTAAGACAATGAAAGGGAAAATGTTATTTGTTGTGCACCACCATAATAATACGAATAATAAATAATAATAATAATAATAACAAAATGCATTTAATAGCGTCTCGAAGAAAACACACAGCGCCTTACACCCAACTAATTAAAATACGAAATTTAATATATACAACACATAAGGAAAAACTAACAAATACCAAAAGAACAATTTATAAATATTAGGAAAAAAAAGTATGTTTCAGGAGCTGTTTTGTAACGAACAACTGGTTGGAAGGTGTCTCCTTAATATTAACAGGAAGCTTATTCCACAACCGTGGACCATTACGTTAATGTTTCGGTCGCCAAAATATACTTTGGTACGAGGGATCACAAAGCCGACCATCGAAGATTACTCTTCCAAACACAAAATTTTTTAAACCATCAGTAAGGTATGATGAGCTGTCCATGGAGACTGTAAAACCATAAAGAGGATTTTGTATCTGATACGTTATGAACAGGACCAATGAGAGTGATCAAAAAGTTGTGAATAAACTCTGATCACGCCATTATGCGGACACCAAGCGCGCAGCTTTATTGCAGCGCGGAGCCTTTTGAGAGGGCGTTTCCGTAAACCTGGAACCACTGACACACTTGTTTTCTAAACACACTTATGAATCGAACCTTAACGAATAAAAATGCGCGTTACTCCATGAAGGGTTTCGAATTCATAGGTGTCGTCAATTAAGGTGTGTCATGCAGAGGGTCAGTACGGAACCTCCCCTTTTGAGATCTATCAGGGCCAACCATATAGTAAGAATTGCCAAAGATGACAGCATGGTTTGCAAGCATCAAAAGTGATAAAAATACGTATACCCCATAAATTACGAATATGTAATTTACACTTTAACAGGATAGCTCCAAAGTGCATTGGAATCATGGTGGGAATCACAATAATAACCCAAGGTTCTATACACGCAGATCAGGAACAAAATATTTTAAAAAAAAGCCCTTGTATAGAAGGTACGAGGACGTGTTAAAACACGCATTAATGGTGTTTTCTAATAAACGCTGTCATGGAACAATCACTTAAATGCTGAGGATATATTCTAATTAAAAAAACTTTTGGACCAAAATCCGGACCACTAGGGAATCCCATGCTCTCTTTTTTATCCTAAACAAAAGTACTTTCCCGTGAGAAAAGCTTTCTCAAATAAAAGTTGAGAACACTTAATAATTTATCAAAATGTTGAGGGAATTAACAGTATGATTGGAATGTAGGATTCTTTTTAGAGGTTAGGATTATTTTCAATGTTTACACACAAAATCAACGGATCAGGAAAACGAAAATTGGTGAAATGTAACACTGATTAACAAACACAGCCGCAGAGATTTTTAGTGGGGTGATTGCGCAACAACAGTGACGACGTGCGGGTGGTGAAAAAAAATTCCAGTTTTATTTGCCCTTGTTATTTCTAACTCACCAGTACATGTTGTCACTGCATTTAAGCCTTTCTGAATATGGAGTGGTCCATCAATTGCTTTAGAGCAGCAACACGAAATTATATTTCGAGCAAGGGAGCAATCCAGAAGTAATTGTGACATTTCTCTCTGATATGGCTTTTTCGTCAATTACATTACCACCATCACTGACCACCCGATACAGATATTGCTGTATATTACTGTGTCTACTACCACAAGGTACTTCATTCCAAGAAAAACTTAGAACTCGTTTGACTTATGGAGGTAATAGAAACTCAGACGGTGGTGGCAAAGGGAACGAAAAAGAAAGAAATGGCTGAGTTACGGTTTAGCAAGTAAACTGATGAGAAAAATTTTGTAGCACACACAGCATAAGTCATATCTTCATAATAGTCAGGACTTACGGTTCCTAATTCATTGCCATAATAACAATAATGATCAGTTTTTATTTAGCGCTTAATCGCCATAAACAGTCTCGAAGCGAGGTTGTCAATTATTATTACACGCCTTAAGGAAATCGTAACCAATCATTTACGTTAATTGGTGGCGACCAAAGACATGCCTTACAAGCGCACATGCTTATCAACACTTAGATTATAATATTTCCTATAACAGCTCCTCAGATTTCGCTTGGGTGAACGGGGCAATTGAGAATTTGTGTGCCCAAGGACACAAAAAATGTTGGACAACAGCGGGGCTAGAACACACAAATTGTCAGGTTAATGATCACGATTCCTGCGCTTTTCAACTGACCACCACGTGCACACGTTGATCCCGCTGAGTCCATAGAGCTTCCCAGATATCGCGTGGGGTCTCTGAGGCAATTTAGTTTAAGTATTTTGACAGGGACCAACACGTTGATGCAGCACGGTTGAAATAATAGGCAACAGCGCTTTCGGATGGTTACGCGATAAAGCGCTTAAAAAAGGATATATTATTGCCCCATATAACAACAACCTAATTTCGCATGCGTATCAATGGAGTTCGAATGCTGAATTTCGAAAGCGAAGGGACGCAGTTTGCAAATACGCGAAGGTAACGTTTGACTTATAGTAATGATACAAAATTTTAAAGGCAATATCACGAAACAAAAAAAGAGGCGTCTTTGCCCAGCCG
The DNA here is from genome assembly GCA_023653785.1 of Ophioderma brevispina. Lineage (NCBI taxonomy): Eukaryota > Metazoa > Echinodermata > Ophiuroidea > Amphilepidida > Ophiodermatidae > Ophioderma > Ophioderma brevispina. Next base: position 6,396 of record JAMKCH010013469.1, on the reverse strand, counting down.
ATATACGATAAGATATGCGGTAGTATTAAAGTGTGGTAAGTGAGAAAAAAGATGTGTTTTGGAAGGGTGTAGCGGAGTTTTCTAAGAATCTCAACGATCGTTTTTAGTAATTTCGATTTGTAGTTGTGAGATGTGATATTTCCAGGAAAGAATTTTGATTATTATTACCACCTAGAAATTTGTATGGTCCACAGGGTGAATGGGTGTGTTGTCAATTATGATTTTTGTTAGTGGTGTGTAGTGTTTTTTCTTAGTAAAGTGACATATAGTTAGTTAGGATCTCTATCGGCCAGCATGGTTTATTTCGGCTATTTTCCCACCCAGATTGATTTCTTTTTTTTTTAAATTTGCTTTATTTTAGATAACAACATTGGTCTATCATTTAACCCTCGTCGTACCAAGCCTTTTTTGTAACAGTTTAACCAAGGGGGGGGGGGGGGTTACCACCCCCCTCGCAATTTTTTATAAAGCACCCGATGCTTATGCTTTTTATACCAGTGGATAGCTATGGTCCTCCTCTTTCCATTGTACCAAAATAAGTACTAAGCATACCAAGTATTGCGTCACAAGTCACGTCATCAAGTCCGCGTAGTCCGCAATTGGCATTTTTCAGCGAAATAGGCGAAAATTCCAATTTTGCGCTAAAAAACGTAGAATATCGTATTTTCATTCGTTTTCATGCTGTAAATGAATGGCAATGGCTAGTTTTTTTACATAAATATAGAGTTGTAGAGCCATACTGTGCATATATTTTCAAAATCCATCATAAAAATATCCTTTGGGTGGCAACCAAACCCCCCCCCCTTACCCTCGACTTTTACGGCATACCTAACCCCGGTGAAGTACTACCTTCACATTTTTTTCGCTAAAATGACCGGAAAGCATGAGAGAACGATTACCTAGAAGCTTTTTAACGATTTTTTTTAGCGTTTTAGCGCACCGGGCGAAGTTCGGTAGGGTGGGGGTGGTAAAAAAAATTTTCCCCCCCCCCCCTTGGTAAGACGAGGGTTTTAAGATCAATATCTAATCCTATTTACGGTTGATATAAGTGCGTAAGTAACTCTCACCGTCTCCAATGTTAATTGCTGTTTGGACTGTTTCTGGTCCTTGTCCATAGCCGTTGATTGCATAGACATAAATCTCGTAGGATGAAGAGGGCAAATATTGCTGATGTTTGCTGAAGGATATTCACCACGGAATATAATACCACCAGGAATTCGAGGTCCCATCGGTGGTTCACATTGACTCTTTATCAGTTTGTATTGACACTGAAACTGTCTGTGGAAAAGAGCTGACGGTGCTTGCCAGATACACGATTGAATGCGTGATATTTCAGTGGACAAGTTTCTACCTGACCAGGAGCTACAAAAGCAAACACAAATATATCCTTCAGTATTGAATTCATGCGCATTCAATTATGAATTTCATCACAAAATACTTTTTCAATTGTTACTCAGTTCAAATTATCTTATTTTACCTTTAATACGTTGATACTTTTGACATAAAAAGTATTCGCCAATTGGATTCGACGTAGTTAGGCTCTAGCGAGTACCTGACTCTTTTTAGAATTTACTATACATTTCGTGACTAGTTCTTCAAAACGTGGTACAATTATGTAATTTTGGTTGACTCCCATAACGCCAATTGCTAAAACAATAAAATTTTTTCCAATGTTTCTCAAGAAAACCATATTAGGCATCTATGGATATATTTGATATCTGTTGCATACAGCGCTATTACAAAGAACTCTTGTACATAATGCTTGCCCTTAATGTGATAATTTGTTAAAAAAGGGACCATTATAACCCATTTTAACTCAAAATCTATATCACTTTCGGAGCACCGCTCTTGAAAGTAAGAGCTATTAAAGCTGTGTCCATCAGGTGCTCTAAATATCCCTTTTCATATTGGTACCTAATGTTCCCAATTATATTTATATTCAGATAAAATAGGACTTTGAGTAGGAAACCCGTTGTGTTTGCAGGGCAGTCAAAGTTCAAGGTCATCATTGGGGAAACGTGTAATGAATTTTCCGATTTTGTTTAAATTGGTTTCAAATTATTCGTATGGGCATGTTACAACAAAAAATACCATTTACTTTATTCTTTATGTTAACGCTCACATTTTTTTAGCAGAGGTTAGAGAGCTTATCCCCCATAGACGCGTGGTGCCCCATCATATTCCCCTAATTATACTTCAATTGTCAAACAAAATACAAAACATTTTTACATTTAATCTCCAGCAAGTATGAATCATTTGAGCCCATTAGAGAGAATCTGCGCATTCGAATTTTCACCCCGGATGACCTTGAACCATTTTAAGGCCTACTGTGTTAAATTAATTGTCCTAGGTAGCAAACTATACAGGGTGTCCCATAATGATTAGTACCCCATCGATAATCCCCCAAATGGGGGTTTTTTTTTTTGTTTATTTTTTGTTCCTAGAAAATCAATACATTAGGTAAGCTGGTTTAAATATCCAACTTCATTATACTTTAACCTTTTCTAAGATTTTGAATCGTGAAATTCGGACTAACCAAAGTGAAAAATACATCAATTGTGTTTTAGAGGTGCGGATTTCATCCTTTGGGCTAAGTGAAAAAAAATGTATGTGTACTTTTACCTGCTTCCCTGGCAAGCTTTTTTTACACATGCCCTTTGTCCCTTCGGAATTCGTTATTAACCACTCAAAAGTGTGATTGTGGTACCAATAGAGAGCTGTGGTCCTCCATTTTCCTTCGACCCACAATGGGTACTAATATGCCCAGTACGACTTCAAAATGATGTCATAAAAAACCTCACCGCTAGACATAAAGCTCAGTTGTTGCCCACACAAGCATTAGCCATTTCTCTTTTGGTAAACTTTTCTGCAGAGTAAAGCACTAAAATCCTCTGTATTATATAAATCGTCTTTTGCCCATGATTTAAGCCAAAACCAGCTTAAAACCTGATAGTCCTAATATTTTGGTGCAAAATTTGAATTTCGCCAATTGTGCACTTGTGTTTTTTTCTGAAAATTGAACCATTATTTGCCTGCCTATGTTCCTTTAATAATGACGGTCCATGTGATGCCATAAAGTGCATGCTGGTACTTAGCTTGGTATCAAGGGAAAGATATGAATCATAGCTACCTATTGGTACCAAATCAAAAGTATCAGTGGCTTAATAGATATTTCCAAAAGAGGATAATTTGATGCAAAAGGGCTTTGTAGTCAGGGATTTAACAGCACACATGCATTTTTTTCACTTTGCCCAAATGATGAATCAGCACCTCTAACCCAATTGAGTGTATTTTCACTTTGGTTAGTCCGATTTCACGATCAAAATTCTTATGAAAGGTTACAGTATAATGAGTTGGACATTAAACGCACTTATCTAAGCATGGATTTCTATGGGAAAAAAATAAAACAATTTTGGGTATCCGATGGGTACTAATCATTCTGGTACAAACCCTGTACTTCTCTCCGCCTTTCTTCTACATTTTTTGGATCCCTAATTTGACTGGACGATCATAAGGGCCTAACCTAATTCCAACCCTACCACTAATCATCCATTTCGGGGGGGGGGTGGTATGGGGTCTGCATTTGGTAAAAATTGTTCCATTACGAAATGAGATATGCCCTGGCTTATTGTGTAGATTTTAATCTACAAAATGCTGGTTTCTGTTTTATTCAATTCGCAAGCGGACATTCGGTTCCCGAGATATGTCTGATCAAAGTGAAGCAGTGGCTAACGCGTGAAATTTGCCAAAAACGCCTAGTCTCCTATACTTTATCATGTGAAAAAATTTAATGGGTTTATTTTTAAGATTATTTTAAAAGAATATTATTTTATATGCCATTTACGCATTTTTTTGGCTATGTCGAAGTAAATAATACTCATAGTTATTTTGTCCATAATTTAAAGTAAGTAATGTACTGGTTAAAGATTTTTTAATGTATTTTAAGTGTTTTATCTCCCCCTGCCGGATATTTCAAAAATTATTTTAAAATTAATTCCGTACAAATGATTGCCCCGATTTCGAGGATTCTTATTTCATTAATAATTAGAGTAATTCAGTATAAAATGAAATTTTAAAAACAATCCATATTTCACATCAAAAGCGCCCTCCATTTGTCTAAATGTTTCGAAGTCTGTAACTCGTTTCGTTAAATACGCAGACAACCAAAACGAAACGAAACGACACAGAGAACGCACATCTATGCAATTAAATTTGGCACACCTATTAAGCACATATAGGGCTAGTGAACCATGCAGGCCGATTTTTCAAATTGTGTTCCAAATTCAAATTACGCCTGCAATAATGTGATTGGTCGATTGCCGGTTGCCATGGCAAAAGGTAATCAAAATCCAGGCTTCAGTGGTACACCACTGCGTATTCACTCCCTGCACATGCCACCCAAGTTTCGGTCCTGTAACTTGTTTTAGTTTATTTAGTACGTTCGTTCTAGTGTTTTAGTAGCCAATCAGAGGCTTAAGGGATTACCAGGGCAACCAGAGCAAAAATTGACCATGAATTTTAAACTTTGGTGACCATGGGGCTCCAATATTATGTGTAACATGTATCTAACCACATTTAGGAAAATTAAGAAAATCACTTCAAGGTTCACTGCTTCAGACCCAATACCCCTCCTTAAAGAACATTTTGTCATATGTGCCATGATACCCTGTGCATAATCAGTATAGATGAGGTTTGAATTCTAATGTCCCTTTATAAAGGTTGTTTTGAAAAAAAAACAATTGGAATTTGTATATTTCACTACTGGCCGATAGCAAAAAAAGATGAAGACCATCAAACCACAGCCATTGACATTGTCGGTACTCTTGGGCTCACCAAGACCTTCTGAAATTCTCTGATGACGGTACAGTGACCGATACGGACTAAATCCAGCTCCTTAAAGGGTTGGACACTCAGCTCAAGCGACGGATTCTGAACAAGTCGCATACACTTGTCATTTGTCTTTAATGTCATGGGCCCACGCATTGGCAGGTTCGTCGGACTTCCTTCTCTAACTTCCAGGATCTTTTCAAAACTTTTGGTCATTTACAGATATATACCATCATTTGTGGATGTGACTATGTGTTTTGCATTTACGCGGAACTCAGTGAAGGACAGTGAGAGAATGAGGTGTACCAAATGATTGAACACAGTTCTATTGAACCAGAACACCCTTGCCATAATTTCTGGCCTTAAAGGTGGCAACGAGAGATTTCACATTCAGTGTCCCTAAAAAAATCGAAAGTGCGATTTTTGGGCTGCAATGTAAAGCTTTCCATTCAAAATACCCCATCTTAAAGGATCAAGCTGAGAAATGTGTCTTTGGACAAAAATTTGAGTTTCTAATTTTGTATAGGAGTCAAAGTCCCAAATTCAGGCCTATGTTTTACATTGAAATATTACAAATCAAATCCCCTTTTTCTATCTTTTAAGACATTTCTATAGCAATACAAGGTACGAGTCTATTGAGTGTCCTGATCTATATGAAATTACTATTATGACACAATACGTGGGTGCCTCAAAAAATCGCTCGTTGCACCTTTAAAACATCATCAAGCTTCTTATTGAGAAACTGACTATACCCCTCTTCAAAGAAACGCCTGAGGTTCAACAGTATCCCAACGTAATAAGTCAAGTGATGAGAGAAGATGAAACTGGCAGTGCATCATGTTCACAAGGCAACGAAAATGCGCTGACCACCTTCAAATCATCAATTGAAGAAGCGGACCGTTCTATACTCCTTCATGTCTGGGTTTCTTGAGGTAGGGCATGACCACCACTGTGGTCTTATCTCCAAAATTGTTGTAACTGTTACTCTACTTACTCTACCATATTCCGCGGTTTCTGCACATGGTTTTTGAAGCTCTGTGGGTGCGAGCTGGGTGGGCGATATACTCGTTATATTGCCCTTCGTTGCCTGTTCCAGAGCTTGGTCTTCCATCTCTGTGCATTATTTTCCGAAAGCTGCTTTAAAGGGATTGTCGGAAAAGTTTTCTGACACTTCTGGAAGTACTGAAACACTCCTTCCACCACAATTCGCAATGCCGAACAGTACTTGATAAAAGCGGTAAAAAAGTGATGCTCCAAATTTTGTTCTAGACCTTCGAGTCGATATATTCCACGTCAAAAATCCAGTTCTCTCTCATCTGGCCTCCAACCAGCCAGGAAATCCTACTCTATCCAAAGTACTTCTATAATGCCATTTCTTGGAGGGCTACTCGTCCTGAAACTGTGGCAGTAAGCGGTAAGAGCGTCAAACAATTATCCTTAACTTCAAAATCTCAAAGAGAAAAAAAGATGAAATTCCTATGAAATTTACATTTTCGCAAATGCCTTTACCTTCACTTAAGGTAGTGCTGATATTTGGCTATTTTGGGTGTTACGAGTTACATACAGGCC
>JAMKCH010013468.1:0-25740 GCA_023653785.1 Ophioderma brevispina | reverse complement strand
ATGACTATATTTACATATTAAGCACACAACATAAATGTATCATGCCATTAATATTTTTTAGGTTAACGACGTGTATAATTTACTACCATAGGTTCCTACAGTAAATCGCTACAGATGATGATATAAAATATTATGTCTCCATTGGCCTACTATACTTCCCAAGATTTTTTTAATTAGTTTTTTTACTTTGTTTATGTCACTCGTGTATGCCATTTATGAAAATCAGATCACAGTTACTCTAATAAGATTTTTTATTTTTTGTCATGGGTACTTCCGTTAGTGCATAAGGGGGGGGGCTCCTAGGACCCATGCTAATTAACGCAAAAACGACGCGACTGTTGTGGATTTTTTTGGCCCAATGCAGCAGCACTATCAAGTAGAAAAATACAAAATTATAAACCAAATATATTGCATCGTTAAAATGGCGCCGGCTGAAAACAAAAAATGGGTCCCTAGAACCCGCCCCCCCTTATGCATTTTTGGTAAGTTGTTAAGTGTTAAATTGTACTAAAATTCTTTCTGCCGCTCGCCTATTATGTGAGCGTACATACTGAACGTATAATTATTTCCAATTGATTGGGCTTTAGTCCCGGGGGGGCACTCCCCTAAAATAGGTGACGGGGATGTGCGGCACTATTGACCCCCTTTTTTAAACTGCTGTCATGAAAGACCCCCTTTTTAAACTGCTGTCATCAAGACCCTTTTTTTTAACCTGTCACTGAAAGACCCTTTTTTTCTTTACTCTCAATTGATGCCTCCATTTGTTATCAAATTTCCACTGAATGACCCCCTTATTTCTATTTCCATCATGCTCTCACAGAAAGCCCCTTTTAATGTGTTTTAACATATAAACGGGTTGATGGTTGGAATTTGCCCGAGAATGACCCCTTTTTTCACAAAATGTGAGAGGCTCAGTGATTGACCCATAGTTTTGTCATCCCCGCACCTAAGACCACCTTTTTTCCCTTAAAGTTTCCTCAGCGAATGCCCCCTACTTGAAAGTCCATCGCGCATCCCCGTCACTTTCATGTATGAGTGCCCCCCCCCCCCTGGGCTTTATGTTCACTACTATAGAAGTCTTATAGTAGCTTATGTGGCCCCTTAGTGTTTCCGGAGTGTTACAAGAAACCTAATTTTTTTTCGTAACAAACTTGAATCTCCATTTGTTAAACACATTGCCTCCACCGTCATTGATCCTCGCACGCTGTATTGTTTGGTAAAAAGATTAGGTGGGCTCTACTGCCAAAATAATTGCATCCGATATCCTCTTTATCCAAATATCAGAATTCTTTGCTAGCTTTTGCTCTGCGAGTATAGTAGGGAAAACCCCTGTTGTCTACATTGCTCACTTGACCAGCCTTGGCTATAATTACAAACACCGAAACAGGATACTCAACGTTCTTGACCTTTCCGTGGTTTAAAGTAAAGGTGCAACAAGACTTTCAAGTCATCCATAATTTCTGTGATATATACATGGCGTAACCAGCTTTTTTTTTCGGGTGTGGGGGGGGGCAGATGGGGAGGGCACTATTTTTTCAGGGGGGGGGTCAAGCATATATTAAAATTTGTTAGTATAGTATATGGCCTAGTAAATCCCGGTAATTTTTCAGGCAAGGGGGGGGGACATCCCCACATGGGTCCCCTCTGGGTACGCCACTGGACTGTATGATTTCATATATATTAGACACCAAGATTCCTCCCTTACCTTTGTATTTGGTTACAAAAATAAGTTCAAATTAAAATAAAAGCGATTTGTATCTGCTTATATTTCAATGAAAACAGCTGAATTTCCTATTTGCTCCTATAGGAAAATTAGAAATTCACAATTGTTGGTACCAAAAATAAGAAGTTCTCAGCTTCATTTTTCAGATGGGGATATTTTTGTGATAGAAAGCTTTACACCAGTGCAAAAATGAATTTTCACATTTTTTTAGGGACACCTGTTATTGAAATCTCTCTTGAGCCTGTACAAGTTATTTTGATTAATTTAGGCCTACTGCAATGCCAGATCAGATCAATGGAAAGTTTACCAGAAAAAAAAAAAGAATATTAGGCAAAGCGCGAGGTTTAAAGAGTTTTAAGGCCTATTTTATATCCAAATTTGTGTTCTCATTGTGAATTTAAAACGTAGCACTTTAAATAGTGTGATATCTTGGATGACCATGATGTCGGTACTATGGACGTGATAATGCCGCCTCTGATCTTTTAAAATATCACCAGTGCATGGGTTAGAATTCGAGACTTGCTCAAGTTATTGCAGACTTGCAAAATTCCCATTTGGTCTAATATCCCATCTGGTCTAATATTCATTTTGTCTCATATCCTTTGGTCTAATAAGCCGAATTACGTCGAAAACTCGTGTATCAATTATTATAAACCAGGTTTTTCGGCGACCAACTTATCAGCTCTTATCGGTCATAACCTCAGTTTATCAACTGATCAACTTTTTCAAATATGATTATCGACTGAATGAAAATAAGTTTTTGTTAAGGCTATTTAACTGTTGTTCACAAGTGATAAATACAGGTTTTCAATCCCCAAGTTGAGTTCGGTTTTCCATTTGATAAACTAACAAATAGAACTAGTTTTGATAAAAACTACGATTTTCGACTGATAAATTAAGGTTTCGCTAAGGCTTTCAACTGTGTTTTCAGTTATTAACAACCGTCTTTTCAATCCCCAATTTGACAATCTTAGTTTTCAATTTGGACAAATTTATGAGTTCATCATTTTATCAATGTGAGAATTTTTAAGTTTTTTTTCTACCCTCGTAACCGAGTGTTGCTTGTGAAAAACTAAGTTTATCAGTCCTCAAAAACAAAGTTTTCGACTGATAAACTGTTTTTCGGAGATAATAACGAAGACTTAAGTTTTTTTCAGTGTATAATCTAACTAGTTTTCTCCAGTTTATCGTCGAAGGATCTTTGCTTTTCACACACAACTACACATTACATCAGAAGATTAAGTCGAAATAAACTCAACGTATAGAGAAGGATACCTGGTTTGAGATGAAAGAGTATACGGGAATACACGCAGGAAACATTTTACAAATTGTTACCCTAATAAGCTGATGATGGAATAGGAAACGCATCGTGAATGAGTGTTCCATGATCCGGAATCTTTTGTACCTATTTTATTTGTGCCAAGTTCTTTTTTTTTTATATCAATATAACTGTATATCCTGGTTTATCTATTCCTACTTATAATCGTTTGTAAACCCAGTTTTTATGGCACTGATGTCTAGTGGTGCGAAGTAAGAAGAACCTATGGTTGAAACTGGGTAAGTTATACATCAACCCTCAAAGCACTCAAACAGCTCTACACTGCTTTCAGCATCGACGACTTTTTTCTTTGTAAGAGTGAATAGTCAATCCCTTATAAGAGGTAATGTTACGTTTCTATAAACAGTACAACTTATCCGTTTCATTTGGTCCAGTTTATTTTTCGTTTCTAATACTATCCGTATTATTTATTACTCTTAATATTTGTTAGTTTTTTAATACCCTATGCGGTAGGTGATTCACTAAAAAATAAAATGGGTGATACATTCTCTACGGGCACCCCCTCATTTTGTTCAGTATATTAGTCCCCATTATAAAAGTATTGAAGTTTTCATACGTCACTATTTCCAAGAATGGTCAACACATAACAGGCAAAATCCTTCATACCTCATGCTATACAGCCCCAAAGAGGACTATTTTTGTTTTTAAGTCCAAGGATTCAACATCAGATATTCTCAAACTATCGATGAGTCGTGAGTCATGTTATTCATGGACCACTAATGCGACACCCAAAATGTGACACCTTGACTACTCTATATATATATTCACCCCAAAACATATCTGGATTTGCATGGGAATTTTGATATTTAGGCCTGTATTACTAGAAACTATTATTTGTTTGTTTCAGATATGTCAAGAGTAAAATGGCCGCGAATTTCGAATAATTAAATAGTTATGGTCACGTGCACACCTGTTGGTAGTCAATTAATGTTTTGGGGTTTCCGTTCATAGGGCCATAAAGTGCAGTTAGGAATTTCTAAGGAGGAGTTACTGAGGATTCTGTTTTGGTATTAATTATCAAGCATCTGGTCTAATATATTTTTCATTTTGCCACATTAATCCTGACATTGCAGTAAACTTAACACTCTTGGGTACTTGTATTTAAAATATTGGGCTATCTTGGAATACAGTTCGTTCGTTCGTGCGTGCAAGTCCAAAATCACAGTGGAAGATCCGTGACAAATGCAAATAAACATCACTTTTATATTCATCCTATACAGTTTTGAGAATAGTTTCATTGAACTCCTTGACCCAGAAAACAACAATTTTGACACCAAAATCATCGTAGGTTATATAATAAGAAATACACGGTTTTCTTTGACGAGATGTCGGCCATCTTGAAAAAATAAATTTTACATGATTCAGACAATTCTGCCAATTGTATATAAATACATTATGTATATTAAGTCGCCATAAGTAGTTCTATTACCTTTAAAATGGCGGCCATTTTGGAAAATGCTGGTTTATGCAAATTGTCATGACTTTTTAGAGTATTTTACTGTCATGTTCACTACTTTGTTTTATAGTGTAGCTTAGGACAAACGTTTGTCACAAGTTCCTGGTTCCTACTTTATTTTGATTTTTTTTATGTGGGCGAGTAAAAGCCCGTCAACAAATCCCATGGGTAAAAATTCCTTCAAAGCCTCGTAGGTGAAAAAGTTTTTCGAAAAAGCCCTGGGGTGCATGGAAATCCCTATAGTAGGAGATTTAAAAAATAATTCACAAAGTGATGGGATATATGGAAATTTGAGTGTTGTATAATTATTAGGTTCTGTTATGACATCAATGTCAAAATAAGGAATAGGCCTACGTGAATTGTTATGCTTTATACTGATTTTAAAACTAGCTTTTAATGGGAATGTGAAGTTCATTACAGTTAATGGGTGTCGAGCATTGCTTGAGAATTTTCATGGTTTTTGCCTGGAATTTGCAGGAGTTTTATTATAGGTGGGTGCAAATTTGTTGGTCCTAATTTTTTAACATTATGGTGAAGATATTCCCAGATGAAAAACGAGCCCCACGCGAGATGCAATACGGGGATTGATCAAAGCGTCTTTGGGCCATTGTTCGGTCACGTTTGTGACCTAAAGCGGTCCTTTTTTACTTGCAACCAATGCTGTTTTGTAAACGTGACCAATCTGTTATTACTTTTTACATTATTAATAACCTTGAGTTTTGTTTTTTCCCAACCTAACCAAAAATAATGTTTTTCTACTTTTTAATTCTTGATTGGTTATTTCATTATGGAAAAAGTTCGGTCATGTTTGGTGAGACCGCCAGAATTTATTTTCCCCCAACCCTAATGACAAAATAACAATCTAAACAAGTAGAAACATATTTTTTGGTTAGTTTTGACTGAAGGTTATTAATAATATAAAAGGTAATAACATGGGTTTACGCTAGCAAAAACAGCATCGGGTCCAAAGTAAAATTCCGATTCTTTAGGCGGGGGTTGTAGTCACAAACACGACCGAAGAATGGCCCTTTGTATTTAAAGTATCCTGATAGAGGTGTAAAACGAAAATAGATTTCCAATTCCCATTCTTGGTTAACATATCAAGTCACAAAACATATATTCATACCAGGGTGTATTCACATCCATCACTGCTGTTAGCTTTTATTTAAATTCCCCAATGTTTACCGTTGCGGACGTACGTTGCGGATTACGCTGTGAAATATATCAATTCGTACATCCGCAAAGATTGAAAATTACACCATTTCTCTGTTCTGCTTTCTTCTGCTTTGATACTGTTACAAATTTACGTCCAATTTCCCTCTCAAGCTTTTGATCTTATATCTCGCTTTTCTGTAAACCCATGACCACCTCATGGCAAAAACGTCAGATTACATTCTATGAGCCATGTTTAAAGGACATCGCCGTATAAGGACAGAAGGAGGCCCCTCTATAATAATCCATAGTATATTTCACCATCACGTTTGAGTTGGTGTTTTAACACCCCAGTTAACATGTCGCATGTGGTTTTTATCCCCAAAATACACTTGTATCAAGAAAAATGAGAAAAGTGCCTGAGAACATTCAGGGCATGCTCTCTGAAAAAGCAAAGCTAAGAGTATTCCTCCATTCCCATGACCATTTATTACTTAATTGAAGAAACAGGAAGATGTTGTTGCATAGCTGCCCTTTGTTTATGGGAGCTTGTAATTGACGTAGACACGCCTTTTATCCTTCTAGCTACAAAGAGGCTACACGAGGCGGCCCTTTATAACAATACCCATTACCTATATAGCTTATGCTGCTTAGATGTGATTATATAACTCTCTTCCCACAAAGCAGACTCAGGAATACAACACAATGGCACAATAAAGCCTGGGCCCATGGCCGCGCTATTTGTATCATGAGCAAGCTAGCTAAGCACTATGAGCTAATAAACACAATTCCCATGGTACATTCAATAGCTTTCATTCACCGTTGTATTGAGCAAATACATCACCTTGTACTTTAGTATGATTTTTGATACCCAGGGCATGCATGCGCAGCTGTTGTTAACATGTACCCATCCACGGCTACTGAACTGAGCTCTTGGTAGATTAGCATGCCTTAACCACATAGTGATGTGGTATGAGATGTATGTAATAGGTTGTTGTTGTTTAGGGCAATTCGCATTTAGTGTTCAGCCCCCCAGAAAACAAAAATGCCAAATAGCCTTTCCCCCCCCGAACAATGCCACTCATATATATTTTGCAAATATATAACACACATCCTTGCAAAGCGGCATTGTGGTTCTTGGGGGGGAAAGGGTTCATATTTGGAAATTTCAATTACCCATTGAAGCCTGTATTCTATTTTTACATAAAACCGACTTTTAGGGAATTTATGTAAAGTTGGATTTTTTGAAAACTGGCAAAAATTAAACTTTGAACATGTCCCTTTAAAATGCGGAACGTTTCAAGTTCATCTGCCTCAGAGACTATAGAGTGCGTCCTCCATTCCTTAGCCGGCGAGTGTCCTTTATAGTGTGATTTGAGGACTGCAATATTGCTTAATCTGTGATGTTTCTCTGTTGTAAAAACAATAAAACATTTAATAAGAAAAATAATGGATTTGTGTTAACTTAAAATATAAGCTTATTATACTTTGCGAAACCAAAGGAAACGAAACAGAACTCCCATTGGATTACACGCTTTATTCCGACATGCATGCATACCGTGCATAACGGAATAAAGCGTGTAATCCAATGAGGGTTCTGTTTCGTTTCGTCTCCCAAAATACAGTAAGCCATCTTTATGTTGGGATTGGTGGGAGTATATTCCCCTCTCCGTCTCTCTCTCTCTCTCTCGCTCTCTTTTGTCTTCCTTTTCAGTACTCATGATAATTAGGATCAAAGATCATATATATATGTCCAGTAGAATTTCGATTTTACTTTACATGACAGTCGCATATTGACTATACAAAATGCTCCATCAAGCGATGGAACCTGTTTCTGCTGGTCACGGGAGTCGTCTTTCAAGGGACAAAAGGTACACTATGTGCATTTTTATAATGCTTTTCAAACTTTTTGCCCTAACCCTTTTTCATTGATCTGATATCTAACAGAGATACGGAGAAAACTATGAGCGCCACAATTTCAATTGGAAGCCTATGTTATCAGACGATAGCGGCCAAGTTGGAACGCTAGAGCGGACATCACATTGTGGCTGTGTATGTCGAGTTCAGTACGCTGACATACCGAGACCAGCTCTCTATAATCGAGTTTTAGCGCACTGTCGAGTTTATCACGTTGTACAGAGTGTCCCAAAATAAATCCCGGAATAAACGCAATCCTCGCAGTTGGTGCTATCATTTCAAATTAACTGAGAACTATTCAAATCTTATAACTTATTCGGATTGAATGAACTTGTTTCGTACATCCTGTCAAATTTTTGTCCGATACGGTTCTCTAGTTTTGAAAACAAAGGCTATTATGTAACCCGCTGTCAATTACCCCTTCCAAGGTGTTGGTCATAGATCGTTGAAGCAGGTTCACCTTGAAAAGTTGAATAAAATGTCTTTTAACTACGAAAATCTCCTGGTACTAATCCTGTCTTTTTTTTAAATACTAATATAATTTGTCGTTATTGTATTATCCCCGGTCTTTTATCGTCTTTGCAGTATTTTCCTCTACTCATATCGAGAATAGTAACTTAGCGACTTGGACAAACTTAAATGTTTTATATTCAGTGTGTCTGACAAATCCGCGTGAATATTGCAAAATAATTATTGATTGATTGATTTTATTTAATTCTGAAATTATAGCCCCAACCATTTCCATTCATTTGGTATTATTATCCCTCCGCTGCAATTTGCATTATTCACGCGGATTTGTCAGACCCACTGGAGATAAATTTTGGCCAAGTCGCTAAGTTACACTGGAACCTAATTGGTGAGCATGACTAACTTTAAGTTAGTCCAGATGGTGCCCGTTTTGACTAACGTAAAGCTAGTCAAACAGACATGACTAACATATGTGACTAGCATTATATCGCATGCAGGACTAACTTGCATTGACTAACATCAACATTAGTCATGCACGCTTGACTAACCAGCTTGACTAGCTTGGAGGTTAGTCATGCATGCATGACTAACGTAGGCTAGTTGCATGAATAGTTTATAACTAACTTTAAGTTCAGATGGTGCCCAATTTTGACTAACATAACGTTAGTCATGCAATTCAAAGCTAGTCATGCAGGTTTGACTAGCATGGTCAAACTATTCAAGCTGTTAGGACTAACTTGCTTGACTAACAAGCTGGAAGAGGTGGAGATTATGGAACAAGTTAGTCAATCCATATGATGAACAAACTAGTCATGCACCTCATTACACGTTAGTCATACAGGCCTGACTAGTTTAGCATCGTATAAGCTAGCAACGCAGTCTTGACTACCTTGACAGGTGGGTTGACTAACGTCATGTTAGTCGGTCCTGCATGACTAGCCTCTCTGACTAGTTTTAAAATTAGTCATGCAACTGCATGACTAGTTTGTGTTTTCAGTGTACTATTCTAAATATCAGTGAGCAAAATACTGTAGAGACAATAAAAGATTGTGGATATAATAAAACAATAACGACAAATATTTTAGTAATTTATTTTTTAAAACAGACAGGATTAGTACCGGGAGATTTTGTAGCTGAAAGACATTTTATTCCACTTTCAAGGTGAACCTGTTTCAACGATCTAAGGCAAACTTGGAATGGGGTAATTTGACAGCGGGTTACATAATAGCCTTGTTTTCAAAACTAGTGAACCGTATCATACAGAAAATTGGACAGGATGTACGAAACAAGTTCGTTAATCAGAATATGTTATACAATTTGAATAATTCTCAGAATTTTTAAATTTAAGCACCGACTGAGAGGATTGCATTTATTTTGGAACACTCTGTTACCCAGATCAGCCTGTCAGCTGTCTGTATTACCTCAGTGTTACAATTGTTCACTACGGTCCATTCAATTAGCTTAGACCCTCGGTTTTTATTAATATTAGAGAAGGTAGAGGTGTCGGGAAAATCGTGAAAGAAAAGTTGCTATTCATCTAATTACCCAACAAGATTTTGAAGGTGCATGCGGAAAAGTATTTCTTCACACCCAATTCTGTTCAATTTCTGCGATTTTTGGACATCAATCGGCAAGGAATCGGATTCAGCTGAATATTCGTAATGAGCATAAACTTTTTCTGGAATGTTCCATTTATAAGATAGGTGTGTAAAACGTTGCATCGCTCTTTGATAGTAAAATACATTGATTGATATCATGAACAATGCTTGTAATGTATAAATGACGTCTATTTTATTCCCGGGATTTTATTCCTGGGCAAAAATATGTCGCTTCAAAGAATACCATACATTCTTTGTATTATGTCCTTTTACGAGAAGATGACACAATATGTCCAGGTCACTGTCCGACCAACGTCTGGTCCGCCGATATTGGGTATCGCTACATCGATAGTGTTCCTACCTCCTATTTAGACAGACTGTCCCCCCAAAAAACTATACAAGCAAAGATTAATTTTTTTTTGGCCAAAAATGTAAGTTCATCTCAACTGGAGTTTTACCGATTTTTTTTTTAGGAGATTCCAGCTTTCATGAGATTTTTAGTTGGTTTTTTAATTTGGGGGTCTGGTTCAGGACGTTATGGTTAATTATCTGAGACAGTTGAAAAAAACCTGTTGGGCCAGGATTCGGTATCCTGCTAAAAACAAAGTTGGCATGAAAATCAACCTTCAAGACATTCTTTATTGAAAATTAAAATAAAATATAGCTTGATCCTTGTGGTTTAACATAATTTCAAACTTTATAATGTCGCAATTGCTATAATAAATAACATGTAGATTGGAAAATTTCAAGTCCAAAAGTCTGTGGCCCCAGCTTTACTCCAGGTTTCACAGCAGAAGGTAGAACCATAAAAACACCCTTTGTTGAAAGTAAATTGAGACCTTTAAACACAACCATGCTCTCGTTATTGCTCTTTGTTTGACAATGCTGTCTCATCATAGCCTTCCTGGCATCTTGGAGGCAGGTGGGAATAGGGGAAGGGTAATTTGTCCCTCCACATTAGAGCGTTGTCGCCGCACATTTGTCCCTCAACAGGACGTGTATGTGATGTTACATAATTTCAACAGTCAAATTCCCCAAAATTTCCGATGAATTTCATGAGATTGCTACCCTGAGAAAGAATCCCTCATTTCACCCAACATAATCAATTTACGGTGCTTTCATGAAAAATATATAATTGATTAGTCAATGCATTGATAATAATTCACTCTGATCTGTACAATATTATTTTGTTTGAAAAAGGTGCCCCAATGATGCTCTGTGATGCCTGCGCACGCTTATTTAGTTCTTGAACCTTCAGGTGAAACAGGCCCAATGGTATTTTATCCTTTGGTTCAATTGACAAATCTCTGCTTAGGTTCCATCATGGATGGACTTGGAATTAAAGCGCCGATTAGCCTAGGATCTTGTCTAGCCAAATAAACGTCAAATATCATGGCCAAAATGCACAGTTTATATTTTTTATAACTTGTAGTTTGATGTTGTATAGTTTTTATTGGGGCAGTCTGTAATACCAAGACCATCTCACACTCATTTGTTATTGTTACCAGACGTTGAGGGAACTTTGAGAGGAAAAGAAAAAAAGGTCAAATTTTTTCCCAATGAGTTGTAGGGGGGGTTAAACTTACATCCTATAAATGAATTTAAAAATCATGTTGGGTATAATCGTGAATACAAACGTTTCTTTCACGAGTTTTTTTTCCAGACACCTCTACCTTCTCTATATTAATTAAAACAAGGGTCTAAGCTAATTGTATGGACAGTAACGAATCAAACCATAAACATGTTTTCCAAAAATGCAATATCAGGAAGAGTCATACAATTGCTCTCAAACAAACCAGCAATAAAATCTTAGTTAAAGTTAAAGTTGAAGATAACAGCAACATTTTATGAAGAGCGTCCCCCCAATTTTCCAAACAGATTGAAATTTAGGCACAGTTGCATTGGCTAGTAAAAACTATATCTGTGAATGGTAAAGCTCGAATACCGTAAGCAAGCTAAAAAGGTCACAAGTATTGCTTTCGAAAAAACGTAACGCGTTGCTTTGCCAACCAATCAGGATAAAGAAAGAAGCAACGCGTTGTTAAGCCAACCAATTGAGAAAGGACAACGCGTTGCTTAAAGGGATTAGCAGCGATAATGCGAGAGGCATCGAAAAATGTAGGGAAAAGGAAAATGCATTTTTTACTTATTAAATCAGGGATTAAGTGTTTACAATTCCATATAACTGCTTAATGTAGAACCAAAACACCCAAATAGTGAAAAAAATGACGTAATGGAGGGAAATTTGTCATACCACAAGTATAGAATACAGACAGATCAGATAAAAAGGTACCGCACTTGTCTTTAATACACGGATTTCAAGGGCAACCACTTGCAGGTTAGGTTCCGCATATCCATGCCAGTACAAAAATACAAAAATACGAATTTGATAATTCTTTTAGTTCGGATTAACAAATCGCTGCTTATTCCTATAAGTAGTGTTGGAAAGCAAGTATTCTGTGACATTTCTTTCCTTGATTTTTACAAACAGTGAGAACACACAAGAAATCGCATTTCTGGACGAAACTGATTCAGAGTGAAGTGAATTTCGTATAATTATAGGCTAAAATTTTAAAGAGTAGATTGAATTGTGATTTTCTCACTTAAGTATTTCAATTAATGGCCGACTTCCAATTCATTACTTATTTTGGTGCTACATATTTTTGTACGCAATATAGTTTTTTGTTTTGGGTTCTACATTTTGACTGTATTGATAGCTAAAATTTATACCTGATCGAAGCAAGAGCAAGATCAGGAAAACGCAAATTAGGGCGAGTTCCACCGAGCTATACTGTAGTTCAGTTCAGTGTGCGTGAGTGTGTTTTCGCGGGTGCGTTTGTGTGTGTGTGCGTGTGCATGGAGGGTCTGGAGATGTGTGGGTGTCTGTGTGGGTCTGTCTATTCTGTATCTGTCTTTCTATGAGTCTGTAATTATACTCATGTTTATTTTTTTCCCTATTCCAGGAAGTGTTTTTAATAGCTATGTATGTGAACATAGCACATTCCATATAGAATGCGGTGCAGGTCAAACCATCACAATTGTATCCGCGTTATACGGGCGACAGACATCTTCGCTATGTACACATGGTCCTATTAATACTGACAATTGTGCGGCACCAAGCTCTCTGGCGGTCGTCCGGGACCGTTGTAATGGACGACAAAAATGTGACGTGAGCGCCAGCAACGGTGTATTTGGTGATCCTTGCGGTGGCACCTATAAATATCTGGAGATACAATATTCATGCGGAGGTAAGCAGTAATAATGCAAGAGAATAAAAAAATGTAAATGCATTTTTAGCTTATAAATCAAAGAAATTCCATATAACTATAATGTATGACCCCATGACCAAAAACACCAAATAGTGAAAAAATGAAGTATTTGAGGAAATTTTTTGTCATTTTGTCATACCGTCTCCCGCAAATATAGACATACTGCGATGGCGTCTCAAAATCTACACAGCTGATTGTGGTTTACACCAGAAAAGAATAAACAAAAATCAATAATGTTTGTGTTTGAGATCAAACTGTGCAGGTCACGGTGCACAGTATTACGCAAATAAATCTGAGATATTCACAGGGAAAGGCCTTTTTGATCTTAAGTCGGAATTTTGATACGCACGTATAGAAATGACAGAATAAGATAAAAAGTACTGCCTTGTCTTTAATACACGGATTTCAAGCCAACCGCTTAATTGTAGGTTATATTAGCACATCCATGCCAGTAACAAAAAATCCAAAATACGAATTTTGATGATTTCTTTCAATATTTCGGATCAGCAAATCGCCGCTTATTCGTTTAAGGATGCACCATTAGATAGATATCAAGGTAGAGCATGGAAATTTGAGTCAGATTTCTTTTTAAAAGGGACAACCGAGGCTCATTTTGCATATGGAGCGCCATAAATTTTTGTCAAAAGGAAGATTTTTGCATGTTTGTGTTACTTTTACACGTGTTAACTCTCACCTGAAATGCATAAGCTAAAGCGGTTTGTGTATGTAAACCACGTAATTTTGTAATAAATCACTCGGAGTGCTTTTATTCCAATCACCATGGCTGCACAACTGAAACGCAAAAAATACAGATCGGAGTTGTGAAAATTTCCCTGTAAACCCTTCAGACTGATCCACGAACTTCTTACCTGTTATCAATCAATCAATCAATCAATCAATCAATCATTTTGTTCATCACCAAATATAGGAAATGCAAAATATGATAGTTTATCATTGCCTAATGGTTCTCGACGTATACTGGTAGTATTTAAGCATAAAGTGACAGGAGGAGCTGTTTTTGAGGATACAAATTTCTCTCAAATTGCACTTGATCGGTTATAGACCACCTATCGAGAACGTTTCGAAGGTTTATTGGACAAACAAGCACGAAAGAAAACAGCAAACCTTGTTTTGAACTTGCATGCAATCCAAATCGTCCCTATAGGAAGCCATGCTTTGAATTTCTGACATGCACGACAGAAATTACTAAATCATCATCTTATTATATATAGATGGGGCATTCGGCTTATTCACTTCAGGTGTGGTCTAATACATTGGTAAGCATTCCAAATATGCAAAAAACCTGGGTTCGAAAAAAAATTGAGGGCGCTTCTCTCTGGAAATGTCCTCATGTCTCTTTAACGACTAAAACTAATATCTTTTGCCTGAACATAAGGGGAAAATTTTCGGAAATGATCAAATGACTTACTTGTCCAATCTGGGATCCCACTTCTAATGACAAAATCGCTTATTTTATGATAAATACGCATTTTTTAGCATTCTCGTTGGCACAGGTAGAGTTTCCTAGACATTACCAACGTAACTGTGCAAAAATATCCATTTTGAAAATTGGGGGCGCTCTTCAAAAATGTGCCAATATTGCTTAATGTAAAACTATTTTAGGGTTCAAGGCAAGGCCCAAAAATATTCCATTTTAGAAATTTTAGGAATTTGAAATTGTTGTGGTCTAGTTTAATGTCAATTAATTTCAACTCTGTAAATCTCACTTTTTTTTTAGGTTTGGTTGGAAACTGTGGGGGGGGGGGGGCGGGGGCAGGATTTTACTATAACAAATATTCTTTAAAAATGAGATAATAAATTCCTTCATTATAGCATCCAGATACTCCGAGATGGCTATAATTGATTAAATGTAAGATGCCATCCCAGATGGGTAGGTTACAATATGGTGGAAATGGCACTTAACTACGCGACAAAAAATTAGATAACTATAGTCTAGAGAAGGCGTCTCTTTGTTTTGGTAGGTTTTAGGTGTCCATTGGCATCCATATTGGGATATTTGATGCATAACGACTCACATTGGAAGTGATATCAACTAAAAAACCACACAGATATATTTTATTTACAGCGTGAATGAATTACTGATCTTTACTGAATGGCATTAACCCCCATATTGGATGGTCCCTCTAGGACTGCCATATTGCAGTATCAATCCACTTTGATTTGTTATGATATCTAAACTGGTCTGAACATGCGGAATGAGTTGATTGACACTGACATAAACAAATCTCTTGGCTGTCTTGTAGTAATGAATTTTGGGCCAAGTAGAAAGCTTTTTTTATATCATATAATATCATATTACAATTTTGCATTTTCTGTCCGAAACGGAAAATTGCCCGAACGCGACGGACGCGAAACAATTTGCAGTTTTGATTAGGATTTAACAGTGATTCCAAACGCAATGTTGAAACATCTAGTGCACAATGAATAAAAAAGGTGTGCTGGAATCACGAAATGTACCTTTAAACAATAAAATACCGGTAATACAATTGGTCTTGATGTCAAAAAGTTACAAATTCTTAACAAAGGACGTGTTTAGATCGTCTTGCGACCCCCTGAGTACTTATTCGGAAAGTGGTGCCGATTTTAATCACTGGATTTTCTTATTGTCGTCCTCAGATCAAGTAAGAACAGACTTAGGCATAAATCGGAAAAGTACCTTTAATAAAATGGCGGGCGCAATCAGGATAGAATTTTTTGCGTTTTGTTTGGATTGTTTTGTTTGTTGTTTTGTGTGCCTTTTTATTCTTTACTTTTAAAACACCCTTTGTTTCAATATTGATTTATTATTTCTTATTTCCGATCAGGGATTATTCCTGGCTATGTCTGTGAAGGTGGAACTTTCCATTTAGCATGCGACGCTGGAGAATCTATATCCATCACCTCAGCAATCTACGGAGCGACAGAATCCTCATTTGCCAATCAGGGTCCTATACAAACGTTACATGTGCAGCTCCAAACTCTCTTAATACCGTTTCGACAGCAGGCAATGGACGCCGCAAATGATAGCTTGAGCGCCACCAACGGGTTTGTATTTGGCGATCCTTGCTCTGAAGTACATAAAAGGATCTGAGATCCCATTAGTTCTTGTGTTTAGGGGCGGCGTTGTTTTTCATTATATGGGAAGAGAGTTTACTTTGTGCTATAAATTTATTTTAAGAAAACGCTACCAATGCTAGACTTTACTTTTGTATGATGGGCTGTGATTATTTTGGAAATATATTTCTGAAATGGATACAAAGTCTATAAAAGTATAACTCCATGTCTATTTATAGTTGGTTCCACATTTGCCATTTTTGATATTCTCATTATGTCTGGGTAATTTCGTTCCTGCGTAATTGATTCATTTTATCTAAGGTTTAGGATTTTGAATATTCACATTTTCTTTGTACATAATTTGCATTTATAATATTTCTTCCACAGTAATAGTTTAATTCGAAAGCCAACGAATCAATCGGATCAGTCAATCGACAGGTCACCCAAGTAGGTTATCCATAGTGAAAAAATAATTGTTAGACAGGGTATTTGCTTGAGCGTGCACAAATACAATAGGTAAACGACGTTGCTATATATTGTCCACATTTCCCGCACACGTTTGTAGTTCCAATCGATGGGACATTCAGGCCCAAAATTGTGTGGAATTCAATTCCGTGATGCAGTAATGAGCAGGAGCAGAATATCATTAGGGGGCCTTATTTAAGGAATTCGTTTAACCCACCCACCCCCCACTACAGAATAAGGCTTGACCCCTTTGGTATATAGTTAGTCTGGACCCGCTACATCAAGGCTATCAGGTAGGTAGTACTCTCAAAACTGTTTTGGTATCACAGGCATTTTAAAGTTTGACCCATGGTAACCTTAAAGTGGCCCCTATGAAAAAGTGACACCAAAATTTGAGAGTACAAAAATCAAGCATTGATTAGAGGGCCATACTAAAGACCACAGGTCAAACCTTTTCTGTAGTGAGGGTACACGATGATGTTTGACCGGGGTCGCGCAGCTCGATTCCTTCTCTATATAAGGTAGAAGTTTAAGGGCTTTGTATTCTTAAAAACAGGTTAGAGTAATACGTACATACTTTTTTGTAATACACATTCAAGTAAAGATGTGAGATGCTTTATAAAATTGTTGGGGATATCTATAATTATTGTAAATCGGAGACCACGCTTTTTTAAACTTAAAATGTCATCCCTTTTAATTCTTTTTTTTGAATCTCCAGTTACCGTTTCACTCATTATAGAACAACTGAGATATGTAGTGATATTTCCACATCAATAATGCATAACTGTATAATGAATTCAGGTGTTTTTAGACTTTTTCAGAGGTGTTTTTCGACCAACTATTGAGGTCACCACGGGTATTGCATTCTTTTATGGAGTTCCGTAACCCACCCGGCACTGACCCATATCACACGTTTTGACACATTTATGAATTCGGAAAACACTTCACGGAATAAACGCACAAGGTTTATTCCTTTGTTTTTTTCGTGATTCATAGTGTGACCAAGAAAGTGTATCAGAGAGTCAGGTTACGGAAACTCCCTTATCGTTGTACAAGAAAATAACGCCAGTTGGTGTGACCTTTGTCGATAGACAGATACTTCGCAATTTGGCACATTCTCACGATGAGGTACAATAAGCTCATCTACCAAGACACAGTTCAGTGGGCGGTAGTGTACATCATTGACATGAACTTACATGTGTGATCTGGGTTTCCTAATTTTATTTTCTACCCAAAGACCAGGTGTGTTTATTTTTAAATACACTGGTGAATGAAAGCTAATGAACTGTGCCAAGGGAATTTGGCTAGCTCATAGTGTATGTTGAGATCTACCTGAAAAACAGGGAACCATATGGGCTAGTTTAAAATCTCAATTCCCTTGCACAGTTCAGTACAGTGCCAGTCACCAGTGGATTTAGAACATACACCCCTAGGTTTTGAGTATATTGATACCCAGATCAAACAAAGGCTGCAGTTCATGCCAATTGTATGTACAATACAACCCACTGACGGTGTTTTGTGTTGTGGATGAGTGATATGGTATAAACTCATAGTGAGAGGGGACTCAGCTCGCTCAGGAGAGGAATAAGTAAAGCGATTGTTAAAAGATGTGTAATTTTACACAGTGGGAAGAATTAGCCAAAACAATCATGGCATAAAGGGAAATAAACGGCCTCAAATAATGGGCGTATCCTTGGTGTAAGGATTGGATGGAAGAAATCAATCAAGGGGCCTATACAAAATAAAGCCTATAAAACCCTCGTCAAACTCAATCCAGTCTATAAAGACATATATTAATTATTTCGTGCTGAAATTGCATGGAGTACCCAAATTGCTTGAGGTGAGAAATAGGCGGGGCCTTAACATCCCACACACTGAGTGTATTGTTAGAACAAAAAGGAGGTGTTTAGCAAAAATGTTAAAAACTGTATGCATGGACTGCTGCAAATCCGTATCATTTCAAGAGCGCTAGCTATCGTAGAACTAATCGTGGTATAATAGAAAATGCTTAGATTTTCAGCGATTATTTGGTATCAATCTAAAAGTGTTAATCTTGAGCTGGTCCTTAACGATTCCTGTTGCTGCCGTCAAACAAATATTTGTAGTGATTAGCTCGTTTTAATAATGAATTATTTTTGTAAGAATGCCTTTTCTGCCTTGGTACTTACAAAAATGAATAAATGAACGCCTGTTTGATACACATGAACATCTCATTTGGCTCATCCGTTCATTCTATTGAGCCCAAATTTATTGGGGGTTTGAGCTGAGTAGTTGCAAAAATATTGCGAGACGCAGTGAGCCGTATTTTACAAAAGTGGTTCATTCATTAATGTTCCGTAACTTAAAACAAGTCTGTTCATAAATTGCGTATTCATTGTCCCAAGTTAAACCTAATCGATTAAGGTAAGTGGGCTAACAGGACATGGCTAAAAATACCATATTTTACAAATAAGCAAATTTTATCTTTCAGTTGCCTTTAATATGAACATAAATCGGAGTAATGGTTCCAAGTTATGGCAAATTAAAGGTCTTAAATTCAAGCCATTCTCATAAAGGATAAGTCCCAGCTCCTTAAAAACACTAAATACATACGAATTAATTCTTCTGTATTTATTGTTTTTTCAAGGGCAATATTTAACACGTTCCTGTAAAAATTCAATAACTTGAAAAAGAAACCAGTTTTTACTATGCAAAATACATGCAATTGAAGTTAAATTGAAATAGATATTTGAAGTATGATTCAAAACATTTAAATGCTGACTCATTTGCATAATAATTAAAAAATAGTGTTTCTAACGGTTGTTTTCTTTGACGCGCTTTCTTTTTTTGTTGTTTACGACACGGTGTCCATTTGAAAACGACAAGTGCTATAAACCACCAAATTTGGTCACAATCTTCTATCACAGGAGAATGGTATAAAACAGAGCCCCCCTTTTTAATGTTGCCCCCATTGTTTAAAAATTGAATTAGAAATGTGGGGCTGTAAGAAATTTTAAAATTTCCCCCAAAATGCCAATTTTTCAGATTTATTTCAAAATTTTCAGCACTTTATACCCCAAAATTCAAAAATTCGGTGTCTGTTTACGCCACATTTGGAAGGGGTTGTAAGTGGAAAATAATATTTTTGAAAAATAAAAATGAGTTTGATTAAGTATTGTAAAAACACCGTAAAGAAGTCCCTGAAATCCAAACATGCCCCGCCATTTATTATGCAATGAGATTAGACCTTTGAGCCTATTTTTTGCCTTTCAATACTTTTTAATATGTACAAATAGACTAAAATATGAATTTTTGGTCTAATAACGATGAGCAATTGTTAATTTTCAATTATGCCCATGACCCTTAATTAATGGCCATGAAAAATACAGAATATTGCATTTCCCGTATCAACCACCTCGATTAATATGGCCATGACGGCAAAACAATGCAAAACTAGAATTTTCGCGGTCTCGGCTTCTCGAATCTATCTACTTTCAAACCGTGGTTAAAGCACTACTCAGTAGTACGCCACTTGTAGCCAGAAATACCATCTCTTGCTATGCAGGATGCTAGCCTGCTTCTTAAATCCCTAGCTCCAACAAGGTATGAATTTATCTAATACTCGGAGAAATGGGCTGTAAACAAAGGTGGACAGTGTTGCGTTTGATATCATTATGGTAGTGAATGTACAACCAAACCCTTGCCCTGTAAGATATCCCTGTGGAATGTGTAATTAGACCAGTGGGCCAAAATCACCGTGGTATGAATTGATGAATTTGGGTACTGGGTACATATCAATGTTGGAGAGTGTCCTCTAAAGATTATGACGGCACTTCTAGAAAAAGGGAATGGTCGCATGGATTTGTCCTGGCTGTGCCCTACCAATTTTAGTTGATAGTTTTCTCGAAGATACAGATCTTGCCTGTATAATCTGTATGCCTCATTGTCCGACCTTGAGATCTCGGGGAAGTAATAATGACACGTTTTCACAATCTAATGATCAACCAGTGCCAAGAGTAATTAGACTCTGCCTCAGCATCCCACCTAGTCAAATAAAAAGCAGCCAGACACAATCAGAAAACGGGAGAAACAAGGAAAATCGGATCAAGAACAAGCTACGCTAAAACAAAGAAACTTAAGATTATTACATAAACTGTGATGGCCTAAAGGGTAATACGTCAACACTTCCCTTGCAACTGTTACTTGACGAGGAGACACCAGATTGTTGTGATGTGACATTCTCCCAAACTTAATACTCTTATAATACTCTGAAGTCTTTGCCAGAAGGCCTGTACTTGTAAGTCGGAAAGATCGCAGTGCCTGATGGAGGAGGATGTTCAATTTGTATAGAGAAAACATCATTGGGTCGATGAAGTAAGGGAGTCGGGAAGACTGTTGAACTAGTCATGTTTAAGATCCAGCCTGAAACCGCACCCAATTTATTTGGATCCTTTCGACCGCCCCCCCCCCCCCAGTAGAGACTCGGCACCAAACTTCGCTTCATGCTGACTTGGAAAAATCTACCACCAAAGTCGCATCCCAAAGCTTATCCTTGCTGGGATTTCCAATTTACCGTCCATAAACTGGGATACTTGCAGTGTGGAAGACAACCCCTCAGTAGGGTGGCGAGTTGAATATTCATGAAAGAACTCATAGAGGCATTTAACCTTTGATTAGAAAGTGTTTGAAATACCACCAAAAACAACATTCTGGATTGATCTTGACAACAACCCCTGAACTGCATCCTCCATTATGTCGAATTAGTCCCAGGTATGTCTGACCATGAGCAGTAAACAGCACTTGTGATACCAATGGTCCAAACCACCAGAAGAAACCAAGGACTGTCCATATCTACAGAAAAGCAAATAGGGAAGGAATACAACAAGACTCTTCAGTGATTTTGCTGAGAGTTTGGGTGGATTTCAACAACACAAGAACAACTTCTGAAACTTGTGAGTTCTTCAAGAGACCTTGCAGACACTATTGCTTCGCCTCCCCAACCAAAACCATATCGGGGGATGGGTAATTTGCACTGGATTACAGATCAGCTTTAAGAGATATAAAGAAATAAAGCTTTATATATGATGCCTGGAAGAAATATGGTCAACAATCTGACTGGCAGAATCCGAAACCACCTCAAGAAGTAGGTAAATGCACCGCCCTGCAAAAGGCGCAGAGTGAATATGTCATAATATTTTGACAATGAGAATGGGAATTCTACTAATACTCTGGGGGTATATCAAATCCCTTAAGATGGATCGAGTTGGCATCCCGTCCCATTGATCTGGGAGAAACAGGCTTGTCCCAAGGCTAAACAGAAGCTGAAGTCTTATCACATGCAAGTACAATCAGTCTTTACAGTGAGTACAGAATCATCTATGCCCCCTAAAGGCCAATAATGTTGAGCTATGGCTGACATTTAACATCACCACCAACGAGTTGAGAATCTCTTAATACTCTTAACCCAAAAATGCAGTCTGTCCGTATCAAGTATCAACATGGATGTTAAAAAACATCTCATCCCAACTGGCCCTTTTCTGAAAACTTTTTCACTCAATCCCCTGAATCGGGAGAAATACCTACCGACTGAAATCACAATGTAATCTGCCTCTTCAAAACAGGGGAGCGCTTTCTGCACCTTGTAAAAAAAAGTTTTTTTTAACTATCGCCCTGTCTCTTTCCTGAGTGTAACAAGTAAAATGCTCGGCACATCATTTTGCCAGTAATATCAGGCAACATCTGGATGATTAAACATACTTAGTCCAGCCCAGCATGGTTTTCCGAAAGAACATAGTTGTGCAGACTCAGCTGCTATCCACCATCGAAGATCTAGCACTAGGACTGGATCATCGGAACAGATTGACTGAGCCTTGTCTTAGATTTTTTCCAAGGCTTTTGACTGTGTTGCCCACCAGAAGACTCTTGTAACAAAATTGGATTGGTATGGATCCGTGAGAGACCAACACCTGGATCAGGAATTGGCTCACTTCCAGGACTCCAACCGTGGTCGTCGATGGAAATTAATTCAGAGGAAGCGGTGGTGATAATCGGGGAGTACCCCAAGGGACGGTGCTAGGCCCGCTGTTTTCTCATAACGAGATAGAGAAACACATCTAGCACAATTCTGACTCTTCGCGCGATGACTGCTTGATCTAAAGACCATCAAAAACCTATCACAGTCAGATGCCGCCACTCTACAAAAAGATCTTGACACCATGGTTTCCTGGTCGAAGAAATGCAGATGTAACAGAAAGAGAAAGTCATCTCTCACACATACAAGATGATGGGTCAACCTTGAACAGATGAGCATAACCCATATCTTTGGTGTTTAGCTCTCTGCAGAGGCTTGATGGACACACCATGTCAAAATCTTTACTGTGAAAGCTCACAAAAGCCTCACCTTTCTTCAAAAACACAGAAACAGATGCCCCAACAGAAGTCGGAAACAACTTACATCTCCTTATACTACCATCTCTGGAGTATGCAAGCAACTTGCTGGATCCATATCACAAACACAAATTACAGCATTGAATCCATCCAAAGGAAAGCTGCCAGATTCATAGCAAATGACTACAGAAAGCTCATCGATTGTCACAGCCCTCTTGGACAATTGTCAGCTACCACATTACGGGTGCAGGTCGATGGTTCCGACTTGGCATTTGTCCGAACGGTTTTTTTGTTCCGAAGGTTATTACTGCAACAGGATCTTTATTCCGAAAGGTATTTTACTCCGAATTTTTTTCTCCGAACTCTATTTCTCCCGAATGGGTAAATTACAACCAACGGCAATTGGTCCGAAGGTCATTCATTCCGAATCGAAAAAAGGGGTCTTTGCTCCGAAGGGTTTTATTCCGAAGGGTCATTACTACGAAAGGTCGTTTCTGAATTTTCGAATATCGTACCTTTCGGAATCAAAACCTTTCGAGTAAAAAACCTAATTTATTTTATTAAAAAGATTTTACTCCGAAAGGTCATTTACGGTTTTTTCAGAATTTTTAGACATCATTTTAAAAAGTTAAAGGGGGATACCCGATTTAAGTGGTATAACTCTTAATCTTGATAGAATGGCTTCACCCCAAACCCTACTGTTGATTTTTGCGCCCGATATTTCAAGCCGTGTTATGTGAGATCTAAAAAACGTTGGATTTTAATATGTAAATTTAATATTGGTCGACCCAAAATTGGGCACGTGTTCGCGCGTAACATCCACAACCAAAACATCATTTGAGCCCTAGGATTTCCACAGGGTAAATGAGAAAAAAAACTATAAATAAAAAATTAGTTTTTTTACTCCGAAAGGTTTTTATTCCGAAGGTCGATATTCCGAAAATTAGGAGAACCGACCTTTCGGAGTAAGGACCTTTCGGAGTAAATATCCTATGAATACAAATTAGGTTTTTCCTCCCGAAGGTTTTTTATCCCGAAAGGTCGATTTCCGACAATCGGAGAACGACCTTATCGGAATAATGACCTTTCGGAGTAAAAACCTTTCGGATCAATAACTTTCGGATTAATGACCCTTATTTCATTTTCGGAATAAAGACCCTTCGGAATAAAAATCTGTCGGAGTGGGGCGGACGACGCCTTCGGAGAAATGATCGATCGGAGATTAAACCTTTCGGAGTAATGATCTTTATTTTTCGGAGAAACGAAACCTTTCGGAGGAATGAACTTCGGACTAATGGACCCTTCGGAACAAAAATCTTTTCGGATTATGAGCTTCCATAGAACAGTTGTTTCGAGTAATGAACCGTTCGGAGAAAAAACCTTTCGGCGCAATGACCGTCGGAAATATCGAACGTCCCCAACATTCAACAGAGAAGGGAAGCTTCAAGATTATCCATGATGTTCAAAATCCATCACAAAGAGGTTGCGGTCAGCATTCCTGAGTATCTCTGTGCATGCCATCTAAAACCTCCTCCGTCAAGACCAGAACCAGCATTCTGAGTGCAGTATAACTATCACACCCCCAGGGACCGATGCATAATATATTTCTACCCAAGGACCATCTCCGCTTGGAACAAGATCCCACTCTCCTCCACAATACCTAACTGCACCGACTGTCCAGATATTTAAAACAAACTTAATCCTAACACACCAGCTTCAGCATGCAGGCCGAAGCTGTACACGCTCAGCTTCTACAGACCAGCTGAAGGAGGCGACAGCTATATAAGTTCAATACCAAGTCTTGTTTTTTACTTGCAACCTTGTTTTGTTTTTTGTATCCATTCTATTTACTTTCATTGGTGGTGGGCGTTTAATGATTTTGAATGTTCTACTCCTACATGCACTGGATGTACGTCTGCCACTTGGCGTGATACCAATTCATTGGTCTACTACTACCAAGAATCTACTAAAGTAGAGTTCGGCGGGAACAATGGTCCGGGCTCCATAGTCGATAATGGATCAAAAGCGTGAAACTTAAAAGCATCTATCAGTGATTTATTTATATCCGAAAGAATCAAAATAGTTGAATTTTGCAGCATGGGGCCGTACGCGGCTTAATTTTTTTGGGGGGGGGGTTGCGGAACTTCGAAAAAGTGGACTTTTTTTCGAAAGTGGAGTTTTTTGGTAAAAGTGGACATAGACCCCATAAAATGGTCCTTTTTTTAGTGACTTTTTTGAAGCATGTTTTAATACCCAAAAAAGGGACTTTTTGTGTCAAAAGTTGCTAAATTTTGGACCTTTGTAACAAAACATTCAAGCAAAAAGTGGACCTTTGCCCCTATTTTGTTGGAATTTGGGGGGGGGGGGGGGGGGCGACCGCACCCCCGATCCCCCCTGCCTTACGGCCTGATTTGCAGGAATAGCTTAAAAGTGAAGGACACGTCACTTTTCCAACTGCCGAAAAAAGTGTCGTCTAACTTAACTTGCCTGAACCGACAGAACAACTAATGGAAGAGCGCAGACACGTACAGGTGAATTTCCAGGCTATTCATATTGGGGGAGGACGCTTCGATCCAGCAGCCATTGAATTATGTTCGGAGATATATATTCTGATTACAAATGTGATTCTTTTGAGACACAGAGAATTTTGAGCTCTACCTTCACATGTATAGTTTAGTAGCTAATTACCAAGGAACTGTGCAACATCTCAATATTTTGAAATTGAGGGCGCTCTTTCAAATGTGCTGTTATTGCTTTAAGAAAAATAAAATAACTAGAACTTTAATTGAAAAAATGGGAGAATATTATTGGTATTTTTCCATATCACCCATATTTTCCTTGTTGTAAGTGTCAATGTATCGCACTATCCCTTGGAGGGGGGGGTGAGGGGGATGTAATGTAATTTTTTTGACACTATGTTAAGCAAATGAAAC
>JAMKCH010013467.1:0-26015 GCA_023653785.1 Ophioderma brevispina | reverse complement strand
AAGATTTGGATTATATAACCGTCTTCGCAACAAGCAAACTCTATGCAACACAATGGCCCGCATCTTAATGGCCCATGGCCGCGCTATTTATATCATGAGCAAGTTCACTCTCACTATTAAAATCTCAATTCACATGGCGCAGTTTAATAGCTTTCATTCACCAGTATATTGAGCAAATACACCCCCCTGCATTTTAGTATGATTTATGATATCCAGAACCTGCATGGTCAGCGGTTGCTAACATGTGCCCATCCAAGGCTACTGAACTGAGCCTTAGCATACCTTACCCCATAGTATGGTATGGTATGTATATACATGTAATAGGTTGTTGTTGTTGTTTTTGGCAATTCCATTTAGTGTTCAGGCCCCAGAAAACAAAAATACAAAAACGTGGTCTTTCCCCCCAAGAACCAGAATGCCACTCACATACACCTGGCACAAAAAAAGTATCTCGGCATGTTTTTCGATCATTACTGTGCCAAAATCAGATCATTTTGAAAATTTTTGAAATATACATTTTGTTGCCTAGGTCTTTCTCTTTCATTCAACATCTCGATTGTAAAACAGCGTGTAGAGATAGAACGCCCGAAAGACGCAAACCCCCAAAACCAAAAGTTGCAGTTTTGGAATTTTTCAATGGGCATTGCAGTGCACTGAGACACGAACACGCGGGCTACAATCAATATTGCATAGGCTTTCTCGCTCATTCAGTCGGAAAACCTCTTTGTGTAAAATCAATACACACGCATTATTGCGTTGTACCACACAGTGACCATTGGAAAATCCAAAAACTGTAACTTTTGGTTGGGGGGTTTGCGTCTTTCGGCCACTCTATCCCAGCCATTTTTGCACGCTTTTTTTACAAGCGAGGTGTTAAATGAAAGAGCAAGACCTAGGCAACAAAATGTATATTTCGAAAACTTTCAAAATGGTCCGACTTTGGCACAGTACTGATCGAAAAACATGCGGATATACTTTTTGTGCCAGGTGTATATGTTGCAAATTAATATAACGCACATCTTTGCAAAGCGGCTTTGTGGTTCTTGGGCGGGGGGTTCATATTTGGAAATTTCAATTACCCATTGAAGCCTGTATTATAATTTTAAATAAAAGCAATTTTTTGAGAATTTATATAAAGTGGAATATTTTGAAAACCACGAAAAGGTAAAATTTGAGCATGTCCCTATATAATGTGGAATGTTTCAAATTCTCATGAAAACTATAGAGGACGTCCTTCATTCCTTATCCGGCGATGTCCTTCAACTTTTGGATTGAAAAACTGTGAACAGCACACAATAACCAATACAGCGTTTATCACCGATTAACCCGGTGTACAACTAATTATAGTCTGCCGTACTCACAGTCCGGCTACAACGGTAAAGAATAGGGCACTCGATTCAGTTGACTCTTCACGCAACATTAGTTTCACGCTTTATTCCGTTGTCGTCTATGGAGCCCGGACTGTGGCTCTCGGCGGACTATAATTACTTTCACACCGGTTTATTAAAAAGGTTTTATCTATGGAAAAACTTAAATTATCAGGCGATAATACACTCTGACAGTTCGGTGACCTGAATTGTGAGGTTGGTGATCCCACAACTTATATTGTGTTTGTAATTGAAATAACTTTCTTGCTATATGATCACACTGCAGAGTAACGTGATCAGTCATGTGGTGGATACGAGCACGTAATGCTTTGAATACAGTCCGAGATATCGATTATATTCTGTATTCTAAAAAGCTGATGGAAATGTACGCAATATCACCGCCGTTTTCACCGGATGTTTTTCCAGAATTGTGGTCTACGACAAGTACCATTCGGAACGTTGGAGATCTGCTGATATTCCCTGCTCCCTTATAAAAATATGCTGATTATGAGCATAAGCACCAAAGGTCCGTTAAGGGGGGGAGGGGTGGGCGGGTTCCCTATGGTTCGGTTCATGGTGATGAACGTTATTATTTGGATTGTTTAGGACAACAGGAACCTGTTTAAACCCGAGAGAAAACCGGACGCACCGCAACCCGTCAAGCCACTCTGGTTGAGTTTGAACCCGTCCATACCAAATGAATGGTATTTTCTAAGACCGTAGACTGGCCTCCAATCGCTGATTAGCTGCTCCAGATACATTTTAATATAAATGTGTTTCATGATATAATGATTTGATAGGTAACGTAAGGACCATAGGGATAAAAACAAACATTCATCTCTCAAGAGCCGACGGAGGAAAAAACACATGTAGAGATCAAAGAAAATGTATCCGAGTATTAGTTAATATGTGAAAACGGAAAGGGCGTACCTGTAATGCCATCTCAACACGTTGGGCTTGTTTATTTAAAGGTGATTGTAATTGGCTATGTTTGAGAGTACTCCATCCCCAATATCACTTTGATTGTACGAAAAGATTAATTACTCCTTTTCCAATGTTGTAGTAAAATTGCCAGCCAGCAACTGTAAACATCAATTACAATACAATATTTAAAAGTATACCTTCCACATTTTATTTAATAACAGAAGAAAAAGGATGTATTTGAGAATTCGTTTTCGCACGTGATGGAAAGTGTGAATTAAAGTACGAGAAAACAATTTATAGTCCTAGGGCCAGATAGGGTTGGTCGTTTACCATTCAGGAGTGGCAAGGCGAGTGTGGTATCAACTTCCTCAGAACAACATATCTATAAATAATTTGGCATGATAGACATTCCAAAGTAGTAGTTCAAGCTGCATAATTTCTAAACAAAATGGCCGCCATGCAATTGCTCCATAACTAGTTTAGCCATAATGTTGTATTTTAGAAGGAATTCTTTTTAGTGGAACAAATGCTAACATGAGGTGTTTAACAATGGACAACACCCAGAACTCAAATCCATACATTTTAAATTAAAACCTAATCTGCATAAATCCAAAATGGCCGCCATTTTCATAAATTGAGCCTAATTTGACTTTAACAGTCAATGTTCAAGGTATCACATGGATGAACAAGCACTTTTAAAGTTTGCAATTGCACTCTTGTACTAATATAACTATAAACATGTCTTTATACAAGACTTCGAAGGTGACAACCTAAGCATGCTAATTTGCATAAAGAAAATGGCCGCCTTTGAAATTTCGTCATAATTATTTCCGGCCATATCCTGTCTTGTAGAAGAAATTCTTTTGGTCAAGGTATCACATGGATGAATCTTACACTTAAGTTTACAATTACACTATTGCACTATTATTATAATCATGTGTGTATGCAAGACTTCAAGGGGACAACTTGAGCATGCTAATATGCAAAAACAAATTGGCTGCCATTGGAATTGCGCCATAACTAGTTGCGACCATATCCTGACTCATAGAAGAAATATTTTAGGTACAAAACTCCCCACAAAACTGCTAAAATGAGATGTTGATTAAACACAACCAAAATGAATTCATAGCCATCCATTTTAATAAATCTAATTTACATATCCCAAATGGTCGCCATGTTGCCAAATTAGCATTTGTACTTGCGTTGCTTTTTGAATTGTAGCCACTTTGAATCCTGGGCGTTTTAAGTGTTAATTATTACACTCGGAATAAATGTGTCTATATACATAGTTTTAAAGCACCTAATTTGCATATAGAATATTTGAGGATCCATTCTTGTACTACAATGTGTTTCAGTAGTTATTTCAATCAATTAGAGATATATGCGGAATTTTGGCCATAAATAACATTTATTTTACCAACACATTATACATAACTATTCACCAATTCACAAAGTTCTCATTACAAGTATTTGCCAATCTAGCCCTCTGTATTTTGCCTCCTTTAATAGTCTGTCTCTTCTTCGTCCCCATAATCACCAGAACTGTCCAATGTAATGACCTCACCTTTCATGTTTTCACATGTCGATACCTTGCACAAATCTGTACAGGACATCCCATTAGCCATACATACACAGTCTGGCAACTTGCACACTCTTGGTCTTGGGCAATTATTGCAGGGTAAGAACTCTAAAACAACGTCTGCAGCAGGTTTGCCATTCATCCACTTGATGATCAAATTACCATCAGGACGTACAATCCATCCATGACCATTGGGGCTTGAAGTGTCTGGAGAGGCTTCTACGGCACCATATAGTTTGCCCCATCTGCATGAAGGGTAATAGGCAGTCCTCACATAGAGGAAGCAGTACAGATTCAATTTTGGCTTTCTTTGCTTTAAACAATTAGTATCGCAAGTTGTTCTCATCTTTGATGGGTGACCTAGCTACATACTAACAACATGGAAATCTTTTAAGTTTGCAAAGAAGTCTCAGACAGTAAGCAAACATTGAGAGAGAGAGAGAGAGAAAGAGATAGATGTCACTAGTAGAGTAGATTTGTTTTTCTGTATTTGGTCTCGAGGAAGTACCAGCTCTAAAAAATTAAGCTCGCAAGAGAGACCGACACACTCCTTTTTCTGCACACCATATACACCCAAGTTGAATCAGTTGAAATGATCCTCAGACTGGCCTTCAAACAATGACATTAGCTGCAATATGTTATGAAGTGTGGAAATCAAAACAGACAACGTACATCAAAGGCATGCATTAATATTACGTAATTATAACGTGGGACTCTGCCAGTGCATTGCTGCCAAAGGCAATGTTATGGATAAAAGCTCCTCAAATCCCGCTTTTACAAACTTCAAAAGTTTCACATGTAGTGAACTAGATCACCCATCAAGACGTGAACAACTTGGCCAGCTTTCTCCATTGACAACACTGTCTGACCCCTTCTGCAGGAGAGATGTTCCATTGTCTGTGGTTCGTTCCACAACCACAGGTAGTGTCCTGCAAAAGCTTCCAGGTAGCCCACTTTGCCCAAAGAATTTAAACCTTAGATCGGTGATTCTAGGTCCATCTGTTGGAAAACCATCGCAATTCAGTCCATTGGAGTCAGCTCCAGGTGGAAGATGCTCATCAAGTTCAATACAATAGATGTTACTTGGTTGATAGAAAGTCTTTTTTTTCCACCAATGCAACTCTCTTAGATCCTTAGCGACTGATTCAAGAGGTGGGACTTTGCTTAAGAATCTCTCTCTGGAATTAAGATGGGTGGCAGCTGGTCTCTCTCCGGACATAGGGTACTTCACATTAGCTACTTGACAGCTATGCTCTGCATGCTCGCACACATTACAGAGGTCTGATGGGGCAATTTCTGCCTAAAATGTATACGTCTATATGTTGGTGTTGGACGAAGACATTCTTGATGGAGCGTGGCAGGAGGGCCATTTAAATGCTGAGTCAGTGTATTGCCATGGTTGGATAGTCCCATACAGGCCATTGTTGCTCCAACAGGCAGACCAAAAGATGTTCCTGTCTGTGGTGCTGGTCCACAAACACAGCGTGTGTTCCGATCTGCTTCCAGGTAGCCTCACTTCTGCAAGGACCCCTTAGATCGGCTAATTCAGTTCTCCATCTGTTGAGCATCGAAATTGTCAGCCATGTTGAGGAGTCAGCTCCAGTGGAAGATTGAGTGACCAGGTTCAATCAGTAGATGTTACTCTTAAACTTTTTGGCGTAGAGGACTGTTCAGAGTTGGACGTTGGCTCAAGAAACTCTGTATGGATTTAAGGCAGTTAGCAACAGGTTTCTGTCCGGACATAGTGTGTTAAACATTAGATTACTTGGCAGTTACGCTCTTGCATGCTCGATACACTACGTTGGAGCCAATTTCTGTTAGGAGGTATACGTTATCAGTTGAGCGTTATTGCGATGAGAATACTTACTTTCGTCTTTTATGTTGGTCTTATAAGAAAGAGTGCGATCCCAAAACTCCTAGGTAGAGAGGGTTACCGCAGTCTCCAGGAGTGTTCCAGACCAGGTTACTTTAAGCTGACGTTTGGCTCC
This sequence comes from Ophioderma brevispina, assembly GCA_023653785.1. Classification (NCBI taxonomy): domain Eukaryota; kingdom Metazoa; phylum Echinodermata; class Ophiuroidea; order Amphilepidida; family Ophiodermatidae; genus Ophioderma; species Ophioderma brevispina. The sequence continues at coordinate 20,157 of JAMKCH010013467.1, read as the reverse complement.
ACTGTTGCGTAGATTGAAAGCACACACCCGTGTCTTGGGCGGATTTGCACCTAGGTGGTTCCTCGTAGTAATTAGGATTTATCCAAGGCTTTGGAGGTCTCCTTCAACAAGTTTGAAGTTGCTCGTGTAACGTAATTTCCAATATCGTCTGCCATGATAAAAACGACAGGTTCCTGCACTCCGAGGGGGGTGTTGGAACAGGAGAGGTGCAGCACACTCCCTTGTGGTAGTCCATACTTGAACCTACTTCATCAGCTCTTCTTCACTCCTAGCTGAACAAAGGAACATCTGTTTGCAAGTTACCAAACAGCTATATGTGGTGCGTAGTCTTCAAGAGGACTAGAGTGGCAATAATTGTAATGGCCACTCTGTGAGTTGGTCAATAGTATGTATAATGCGGAATGTTATGTATCGTTACTAGATAACAGATTGATGCGATATGGCTAATGATGGCAAAATGGTAAGTTAGGGCAAAAGGTGCATAAAATATGAAATAACCACTGAAACACACTATAATAGTGAAACGAATGGATCATCAGATATTCTGTATCAAACATAAGTGGTTTAAAACTTATATATATATAAAGTGCGGTAGTAGTATTCTTTATGTCAGATCTAGGAGCAATTTCCCCTAAACCCAAGGAAAGGGTCCACTATGAGTGAGTTTTTGGGTACCGAGAATATGGTGGGTGGGTAAAGGTTGTTTAGGGAATTAGACATTATGAAATTTCATCCCCTCCCCCCCCCCCCCCCCCCAGTGCAATAGATAACAATTAAACTGCCCATGATGAAAACTGGCCACGATTTAAAAAGCAACCTAAGTGCTGAATGTTGGGTAAAACAATATGTAAATTAAGAACAAAAAAACAAAAAAGGTTTATTAAAATAGAGGCCATGAATTTCATTGATTGTTGTTAATAAAAACACCTCATTTTTAGCAGTTTTGAGCCTAAAAATATTTCTTCAACGCGTCTGGATATAGCCGAAAAATAGTTTTCAATGGCGGCCATTTGGTTTATTCTGTAACCGGATACGTCAGACATGTGATTAAAGACTAGTTGTGCTCTCCGAGCCTCTGTAGTGCCAGTCAGTTCCTCTGTTGCACACCAACTTAGGTGTCCCTTCTATAGTTTTTCTTGTATCCTTTCCCTTTTTTCCCTGTACGCAATTTAGTTTTCGCGCTCACACCTCCGATAAACCACGTCCTAAGATGTCCCTACGTGTTCACAAGTTCATCCATATACCGACCTTGAGATGTGAAGTCAAAATTATTCTCAAAAATTTACGAAAAATGGCGGCCAATTTTGGATTTATGCAAATTAGGTTAATAAGAATGTATATATTTGCCTTCTGGTGGTGCCCATTTATCAAAACATCTATGTTAAACTGTTTTTACCACAATTTATTCCTTCTACCAGACAGGGTATGGCGGAAACCAGTTTAAGTGCAACTGATGGCGGCCATTTTGTTTATGCAAATTAGCAGGCTTAGATACTATTTGGAACAGTCTATCATGCCGGAAAATTATTTACGTTGAAGTGTCTTAACAAGTTGGTAGTACTACTCGTTGCCACTCTATATGGTACCCATATGTCAAATATCACCCGTGGCCCAAGCACTATTAAACCCGGGGAAATAGCATTTAAATATTACATGAAAAGTATTGCTCAATACGGTAGGAAAATATGTCAGGCTTATCACCGCCTCGATTTAGATTAAGACATAATGTAAAGCAGAAATACCTGTTCCTCGTGCAACCAAATAAGTAAACCTGAAATTTGACCGTATATTTCGTCATTTTAATTTTAAAAAGAGAAATGAAGATGACCTAAAGTCGTGGAAGATAAATGTTTGGCAATCATCGGTATTCACCGCCCAACTATACGAAATAGAGGTCAAATGGTGCGATCATGGTTGAGATGATTTTACAAAACAGTATTTGAGAAACTAATCTCAGCAATGTACGGCACCATGTTGCAGATAATGATGTGGCTGATATCTCATTACTCTGATTTCTTCTAAAAACGTGGACAATTCAGCAAAAGTTGCATAAAGTGTTATTTGAGAAACTGTGCCCAATAACTTCTTTGTGCAGAACCGAACCCGTAACTAGGCGCATAACCTCATTTCTATTCAATTTATTAACAAAAATCGAAAATCATTGGTCTTCATCGAGCTATATGAAATCCCTGTAAACGAGTGCCGAACATGCATGGCTGGGGTTATTTCCAAAAGCAGTATATTTAAAATAATCACATAGGTCGCTGGATAACACTTCTTTTGTTTCTTCTTGGAAATTTGAATGGAAAGGAGGTCCAACAATAGGTTATGGATATTGGTTCGGTGTTAGGTCACAGTTTAATAAGCAAAATCTCTTTCATGACTTTTGTTCACCTTCGTTACCCTTTTGAATAACTGATGAAATATATGGTCAAAGTTATTTAACTCACAGTAGAAGCTCGAGTTTATTATTGGTGAACAAGGACAGCTCAGTCTAAATCGGAAGGTGATAAGACCTGAAAGCTTTCCAACTCCACGGACAATAACAAGTGGCTGGAGTTCCAGCTAAAAAGAATCTAAAGTGCTTTGTCCTCTGCATGCCGGGTGGACTTATTTTGATATAGAGTCAATGAATCATCCGTTGGTCACTGATATTCTGGGAAAAGATTGCAATGGCATTTAATTAATTTTCAAGACAATGTGAACATACTAGACGCTAGGACACACGTAGAACTATTTTTTTTTAATAATTATAGAAAATTATATACTTCCCATAGTCCATGAGCCAGTTTCTGTACGGGCCTTAAAATTCGAGTTTGTTGCATCCACCTGTGGTCCGTTCCCGAAACTCAGTCGAAAATCTACGTGCATACTATATCATGCCTGAGTGGACCAATTTGTCCAAAGCTCTTTGTAACTGGTATGAAAAGGTCTGTTATGTAGGACATACGCATGAGTTGGTGTACACGTATGGTTACGCATGGGTTTAGGGAACGGTCCCCTGGTGATTAATTTTCCAATATATCGCCTTGAAGTTGGTGTCCCCTGACTAGGATTAGCTATGTTTCCGCCCCGAAAAGTTGCACATTAGCGCGTACTACCTATTTCAAAATGGCCACCATTGTATTTTCATTATAGATAAGAATTTTATCCAGGACTAAACGAAATAAAATTCTACCTTCCTGAAGTGGGCTTAAACATTTTTGTGTCCAAGATGGCCGCCGGTAGGAGGCATGTTTTGTTAAATGTACTAAAATTGCCAAATAAATGGGGTTAGAATGCGAGTAATATTTTGAGAGCACTAAAAGGAGATTTAGTGACATTGGTGTATTGCGGACATGATCATAACTCATGATGGTGGCGGTTGTACCCGCTCCGGGGGACATAAATCAAGAAGAAAAACACCCCTGCACATCTCTTTCGACAAAATAAGAACCGTAACGAAAACTAGTGAGAAAGACATTGACCACATTTTCTCTCGTACTTGCTGGATATTGGCCCGGCCAATCTACATTAAATTGACGCTGGGAAGGAGCTGATCTAGAGAGTAGCGAGAGAGAAGGAGCCCGTTGTACAAGTCAGAAACAAGAATAGCACTTGATGTGCTCGAAAGAACTTGGTCACCATATTTAAATTTTCCTTCTACAAGACTTTTTTTACTTCTTCAGAAGCATGATTTTTTATTTTTACTGCGAAACACCTATGACGTCACGGAGTAGCTTAATACAGTCCACACCTATGTATTATGATTTTATTGTACACTGTTAAAAAAAATTTCCGTAAATTTACGAAATTTTCTGGCAGCAGAATTTCCAGACATTTTATGGTAACATTTACAGAAATTTCTGTCGATTAACGGAACTTTTGACAGGAATTTACAAAATTTGTCTCATATCTCTACGGGAAAAATGGTATTTTAAACAGATTTTCCCGTAATTTCAAATTACGGAACCAAAAGAAAAAGGCCGGAAATATGGCTAGCCAGAAATTTTTTTGAAATATTTCCGTAAAATTAACATTTTTATGTTTTTTTGTTTTTACTATTTTTTGATGTTGTTCTAAAACAGGATGGTCCGTAAAAAAACCCTAACGGATAAACAGTGCTTTATTCCGTGGAAGGTTTCCGAATTCATAGTGTATCAGGAAAAAAAAGTAAGTCAGATGGGTCAGGTTACGGAAATCCCTATGATAAATTATGGTCGTTTTGTACTGTGGTGAACATAAAGCGGACACAAATGATGTTGACAAACATAAAAGCTATAATAATGATAATATATTGGTGATGGTAGAAAATCTGTGTGTAACGGTCACAAATAAACAAAGTCAAGATCGTGTTGATGATTGCGGCACGGATTGTGGTGGTGATGATAAGCGAGGGGTGGTGATGTGGGGTTGTTGTGTCAATGTTTGGTTATACAATGTAGGAGGTGAGTAACTTGGGGTTGAGTAAACAAATTTACCCTCCCTTCTTATCTCTTTCTCTTTGTAGAGGCAATTGGCAGGGAAAGAGCCTTTATTCAAGGTGCCGGTGTTCAAAAATGCCCCGCTATGCTTTCCTCATGTACACAGATGGACTATGCAGTAAGTAGGCTATGAAAACCATGGTTACGTGAAATGCGAATAGCTGCAGAAAATATGCTTATAATTTGACGACGACTGTGAAGCTCGAAAACTGTAGGAAAGTACTGTACCCGAGAAATAAACTTCATGAGGAATCTTTGTTTTTGCCCATTTTTAGTAACCACACTCATATAAATTTGAGATTACAATTACCCTCAAAAAAACCGAAAAAAACAAAAAGCTTCGGATGGGGAAATAATTATTGCATACAACTACAACTGTAAAAATACTGTAAATTTAAAACAGGGGGAAAATCCTGGAAGCAAACAATATACCGTAAAATTACATATACTGTAACATTAATGTAACCGAAACAACTCACAACATATATATTATGTTAGTTATTACGGATATTGTTCGTGTGTAGAGTAAAAAAGCACTGACGAACACCCTAACTTAGTATAGTAGGCCGATCCCCACATTTTTGTTTTATGGCAGTGCACAATACTGAAAATGGACATTTTGTTGTAAATGTCCTTACAAATCAAACTTTCAAATATACAGAAATTTTTTGAATGAAAACTGTAAAAGAAAGCTGTATTTTACAGGGTTTTTTAGTTGGGATAATTGCTGCCAAATGATTTTTCTTTAAAATTTTACAGATTTTTTCCCCCCTGTAATTTTTAGTACTTAAGCGTATAATTGCGATTCATCCGTTGTTAATAATGTGGTTACTCATATAATTCCAAAATAAGGCTTCATTTTTAAATTTTGATCATTATAATGGCCTGAAATATGAACATAAAATTTACAGTACTCTTTGTCCTGTGTTTCCAAAGAACAGCTCAAATACTGGTAATTTTTTTACAGGATTTTTCCTGTAAAAAAAATTGCACGCAATTTTTTTAGAGTGTACCAGTGTATTTTGTTTGAGTATAACAGCTAGTGTGGTGGTGTGGGGGGGAGAGGAGGCGGAGGTGGTGGTGTGTGTTGGTGTGGTGTGGGTTTGTTGTTTGGGTTTGGGGTTTTATTATGTTTTTGAACATTTTAAATTCGATTTTAAAATTTGGCAAATTTAACACGAAAATAAAAACAAAAAAGTGTTCCTAAAATGTAATGGAGTCCCCTGGTAATTTAAAACTTTTCTGTGCCATGCATGCACACTCAGTTTTTAAAAATGGGTTGATTTGAATTTTAAAGGTGCAACGATAGATTTTCACATATCAGTTGGCCCTTAAAAATCGGAAAGTACTGATTTTTGCCCCGATGTAAAGCTTTCCAAAATATCTTCATTTGAGAGGAATCAGCCGATGAATGTTTCTTCTTTGGTAACCAAAATTCTGAAATTTTCTAATTTGTATAGGATCAAATACGAAATTTCAGCCTAATGTTTTACATTGAAATATAGCAATAAAATCAAACCTTTTTTTTTCTATTTTTAAGACAATTTGTAAGCCAAATACAATGTATAGAAACTATTGCGGTCTAATGTACATGAAATTAACTATTATGCCACCAATATTTTGAAGCCGTGTTCTCAAAATCTCTGTTCCTTATTTACACACATAGAATCAAGTTTTTCGTCGAGCTTTTACTATTCACGGGTATGGTTTTACCAGCCGATTACAATGCAGCTGGGCAAACTGGGTTCTCTTTCAAAAAATATGATGTACTGCTTTGTAAGTTTTTGAGTCATCTGTATTCTCATTGGTAGAAATTTAAATCACAAGTTCCCTCGAGCTCCTATGAATAAAAGTCGCTCTTGTTTTTTTTTTAAATTGTTATTGGGGTTTTATCAAACCCAAAAATCACTTCCCATAAAATGGAGTTGATGCCATCATCGCTTTCATTACCAATGATTACTGACATTAAAAACATCTGGCAAATTTTAAAATGACAATGTGATCATTTGTACTGATAAAAAACCGCTTTTCAAAAATATAGCGACAGCGATAAGGCCCATTTCTATAGTAACATCTTACAATTTATCTGGTTGTAGCCCCATACGAAAGAACAAAAATAATTCAAAGGGCACAAAATAGTATTTAGGAAACCAAATAGCATTTCGGGGAAACCTAGAAAAACAAATACCAATAATATTTCGACATTTCGAGGGGAATGAGACACGGAAAACATGTTTTCCCTTAACGTGTTTCCACCTTTTTTTTTTTGTACAATCAATTAACATTTAAAGGCCAAATAATTTCAATAAATTGACAATATTTTAACCAACAGGTTAATTTAGTGCAGACATTAATTAACCTTAATTACAAACACCTTTATTTGCAGTTGCACGACAATGAACAAAGGTGGGCGTTAAATGGGCCCAGCGAGGTGAATGTGAATCCAACCCAACTGGATGACTGAAAACTGCAAACGAGGTTGTAAAGGTCTGCAAAGGTACGTATTCAACCTTAACTTTATTTATATATTTTCATGTAATGTCAAAAGACAACATTTTTGCGAAAAATATATTTTAATGAAAAAATTTACATTCTGCGCGAATAATTTGCGATAAAAATAATTATTGAGTAGCCAATATAGTTTCTGCTTAAAGGTACTAAAGAAAGTCCGTTTTATAAACCATTTGGACACATTATACATATGTTTACATACTGTGCACAGCATAGCTTGAGGTGTTGGCCCCAGGCACAAATACCACCACTTATCCCGCAGATTGGCAAATACCACAAACTTTAATTTGTCTAAAATAATAGGGACGAATTCATACTCACTGGCGGGCGTTTTTCGGTTCTGCCCCGGTCCCGGCGGTTTCAATTAATTAATTGAGTTTGCTGAATGACTTAATTGGATTAAAGGATGCAGAAGATTGAGCGGATTAAATGAACCGCCTGAACCGGCCCAACCGGAAAAATTTTGCCCGCTGGATTTTGAGTATTGATTTTGGTCCCTAAAGTTGAATTTCCAACTTTCAAATGCTTCCAGCTTTCCCGTGGAGGGAAACTGAATTGTTACAAACTATATACTATCCAATTTTGGTCTTTAAAGTTTTGTTTAAAGGAAGTCATATCACAGATTTTTAGTATAATTACATTATTTTATTCACGATAGTTGCGTAGACATGACACGTGTCCCATATTGGGCTGATCGTGGAGAATGCAAATTGAAACCCAGACTGGATCTGGACCATTGTAAACTTAGTGTTACACTGCTAGATTATAAATGGAAGTGAACATTTTTAATCATAAGTATGGATCATGTCACAAAAGGTGCGCTCCAACGTACATTTTGTACATTTTCAAACGGCTTTCATATTATACGTACACTATCTCTTAAAATATTATTTTTGAGGAACGGTGGCGTAACTCAATATCATAATAAGCAGATTGCCCAAATTACCTCTTTGTTTATCGTTCAGATATGTACCGGTTAAAATAAAAATTGTTATCATCTTATAATGCAAATGAAAGGCCAGTATTTTTGTCTATATTTTCAAAATACAACCAAAAAATAACAATAATAAGGAAACTTACCGATGCAGTCCCGTATTCAGGAACAAACGTTAAGAACTGAGAAATAATAGTCCGGTCTATGCAAGCAAAAAGAGTGAGATGGTCCTTGTCCATGGACAATAAAGTTTGATTTAAAAAAAAATAAATTATCTGCCTTCATGGATCTATACTCAATTCTGGTTTTCTCAGAATAAAACGATAATGTTTTATTGTCCTTCTCGTAATTTACAATTTTTGTAATGCGTAATATAATGAATTTCTGTACAATAGTCATCATTATTATTTATATTGGGCTTCCGAGTGGTGCACAGAACTCTTTTTATATTGTACAGTTTTGGTACATGTTCCCGGATGCAATACATATTCTTTTTTAATAGTGTGTCGCATCCCGAAGGCATTTTAGTGAGAACGCCATTATTTAAACATTTTTCTTTCGCCAGTTGGACTACCACACTGTCCAGCAATGGTTTGGTTTGAGTCGCCTGATATTTAAATAATCCTAAAAGCCATTCAATATTTATTCTCATCAAGAAAGGCCGGAATACTAATGAATAAAATTGAATGGCTTTTTTTCGTACGATACAAGAACATATTGCAATCGCTAGGAACATATTTTAGCTCGTCCTTCGACTCGTACAATATTTTATGCGATTCAATATAACTACTTGTACCATACTCAAAGCCTTTCATATTATATAATCCAAAGGGATGGTTGGTGCTCCCAGCTTCCCTGGATGTATCTAATTTGCCTGTCGATACACCACCAGAGTTTATCAGTAAACATTTAATTAAAGTTGCCCTAACAAAGCATTCATCCGTTTTAGCAGCTAGATAATTGGACAGCCATTTGTGTTGTCGAAGTTTCGTTCCTGTGTCTGAAATCCTTCTGGGGTCAGTATGAAAATTTTCTGTCAAGTGATAGTTAGTTTTAATGAGAAGGCACGGTATCCCTAGTGATTTTTGTATAACATGTGTGATCATCACATTGTGGATACTTCCCATCACAGAATAGCGAGTTCCCGGGAGGAGTTAATGCCGGTATTGATTTTAATGTCGGTTTCTTTAATCCTAGAACAGTTTAGGCAAACGACTCAAAATTCAAGAGAAAAAAAATATTCACAGCTTGAAAGTCTAATAAAAACATAATCTTGTCATAGGATTAGGTGGAGAGTGATGTGTTCGTCTCTCGAGGGCAACAGTGCATGATAATAAACCGTCGCTTTCTAAAACGCCAATTTCTCTGCATTGTTCTTTCAAATACATTTGTTTTAATGTTTTCTTTTAACCGAGTCAATATTTTGCCCACACGAAAAATGGATCACGTAATTACTGCAGGAATCGACTTATGTAGAAACAACATGCTACCCTTTTTGAGCTGGTTCCTGATTCTTGACATTTTGACAATTCATTGTAAACTACAGTTTTTGTGTTATACTCACAAAATCTACATGGAACATGCAAAAAGGGGAAAACAGTTTTGTACATGGTCAAAAGAAACATGTGTATTATTTTGAACTTACAAAATTCTGGTACATGAGGATTAAAAAAATGTATACTTTGGCATATCTATACGGTCATTAGTTTCAGGATTATGGACTCATAACGGTTCAAGGTTCATCCTGGGTTAATTATTTCCAAGTGCTCAGATTTTGACGAAACTAGTCTCAATTGTTTGTCTGGTCATTTTCTGAGGGGCGAATTTGGGTCCTTCTCCCTAGACACTGTACAAAAGGCCAGTTTATCGGGGGGTGGGAAGGGGAGCAAAGGCTCTGAGCGCTCGCCCTCCCTCTCCCGCTTGTTACGCCACTGAGGATATGGCCAAAATGTCATTATAGATTTCAGTACAATTATACCACTCATTTTTTCACGTCTGTACCAACAGTTGCCTTTATGCATAACCGGCGGTCCTGTAAGTACGTAATCCTGTTTCTAAAATGAAAAAAAAGTTGGCGTAAATTGTTAAACCAGTGTTTGAAATGCCAAGATTGGCGAAAAATATCGAAAGGTATTGTGGGAAAACTCATACAACAAGTTGACGGACATCTTCCAAGAAACGAGAACGTTGAAAATGCACGCTGCACAGAAAAAATAATGGGTATAGGGAAAAAGGGAAATTGCACGTAAACTCGACTTTGTGAAGTCATTACTCCCAACAGAACATATTATACTTTTGTCCCCCCCCGAAAAATCCATACAGGTACTACGCTTCCAAAATTTTTACCACCTGCAGTGGGGACAAATTTACTAGGCACTTGTATCTTCATTCACTAAATTATCTGCTCAGGTAGTTGCATTCGACCCTTCTGACCATTCGAGCCAAATTTCAAAAACAACTCTGCACACTTTCACCATAGGTACCTTTGTAATATTAAGGAAAATATGTAATAACCCAGCGTGATCACCTGTGCTTATGCTACACACTGCAACGCGTTGCCAAAAAAATTATAAGCCCACTTCGAGGGCAGACGCGCGAGAATCGCCCAATCGCCGAACCGTTGCCGAAAAATAAAAAGCGCTAAAAATTTAATTAGGAGCATTTAAAACCAAACTTTTTGGGTTAATATCATTTTTGGACTCGATCTATGTCACTGCACAAAAATTCGAATTAAATTAATTTCTCCAAATTGAGCCGAGTGGTGGTTCGAAACTTGTGCCGAGGAGGATTATAAGCATTCTTAACCACTAGAATAGCGAGGGATTTGTTGACGATGTCGGGATTTTAATTCAATATAAACTTTCACCGATATAAAGGGTACCCATGCGCTATCTACAATACACACACATAAAAATAGAAACGATCAACATCGGCATATGATAAAAAGTTGAACCGTAATCCATGAAGGAAGTAAGGAAAGAAATTTCCTTCCAGGAGGTCTCACTCTCTTTTCGTTTTTTATTGTATGACCTGAGACGCAGCCATTTGTCAGCCGTCATACACGGCTGCCACTGACCCTACGGGACGTGTTCTTATTGATTTCTATGCTGTTTTGTAGCAAGAACATCATGTGTGTGCAGTTCGCTGGGTGAGTAGCCAAAGTCGCCCCAGTGGGCTACAAAATCGTGGATTTGGCAAACACATTGGGTGATTGCAACCGGATTGGCGTGTATGTTTATGCAATAATCCTTATCACTGGGGCTCACTGGCCCGCGCTTATTGGCTTAGAGAAATATTAAATAGCTAGTGTGTGACATTCATCCTATTATAGTTTGTCTCTTCTCGGCGTGCGAAGCTGTTGTAATGTGGACCGACATAGCGATTGCGTGTTCCATTTTTTCCGTGTCTGCGGCTACCGAAAGTAACCCGACCAAAAACGTTCAATTTTCTCTCTAGGTTCTATAGGTACATACCCAATACCGAAAATATTGAAAAAAACAAAACATAGTAATGGACCCTCTGATGCAAAAAACTCCGCAGGAAACCCTTCGTTGTACGGAGATATTTGAGATTTAGTTTAATTTATACACATCTCGGGACGACTGATAACGTTTATTCTCGCGCAGATACCAATTTAGATAATATCTTTCGCGTTCTGTGACACAGACTACATCGTGTCACTATAGACTTCTGATATGTTATTCTCTCATCATGTGTAAGTACTAAACAACACCAAAAATGTTTCTGTTGCAACTATTTGGAGGTCAAACTTTATTTAAATTTCTTGCTATAATGGATGTGTCCGGCATTAACGTTAGTGGTACTTCTGTCATACGAGTAATTTTTAATCTGCGATATGAGTAAATGAATGACTCCACGTTGAGTAAGAACGTAGTTTGTGCCAAATTCGAAGTCAACTGGGTTGGGATATACCCGACGGAAGAGTAATAACTAACTCAACTTTAATCTCTGATATGATTTACCTTGGATTGAGTGAAACTATATTCCCATCCGAGGTGAAAACATCTGGCACATTTTGCCGCGGAAAAGACACAGACAAGATGGATTTCAAAGAGTAGATGTGGGAAAGAAATTCCGTCTTGGGGCTTGCAGCATTGCGAAGAGCTCAAACCGAAATTCGGGGTAAGGAATTCTTCATGGTACTAATGAGCTATGCGAAAGGGTTCATTTCGTAGGATACCCTATGAATTCTGCAACCGGCAACCGATACAGATAAAACCACCTGTTAAGGTTGCAGAATTCGTGGAGAGGGTACATATGGACTCATGCTGAGCTGTGTCTTAAAAATCAAGTTCAGGACACAGAGTTGATCAAGATGTAAATATTATTTATTACGGCTTCGAGTAGTGCAAAAATCTTTGTCTTGACATTATTGGTAAAAAGTCCCGGATGCAATACAATCTTCTTTTTAATATGTATCGCATCCGGGCATTTGAGCTTAAAAACGACCTTATTGAAAACACTGTATCGTGAATCAAGACTCGTCAGTTGACGGCAACACTGTCGAAGCAAGGAGCTGAAGGTTTGGTTTGAGTCAACCGATCTATTTATAAATTAATAAATAATATTAATATTGAATGGTTTTTTCGTATGATACAAGCATTATAGGCATCGATAGAAAAAATATTGTACTCGTCTTCGACTCGTTACAATTATATCTAGCTCGTGCAATATATTTGGTATCATACTCCAAAGCATTCAATATATAATTATTGTATTGTCATTGTAATTTATCATTGTTCACTTCATGAGCAAGTCTTAAGTAAGCCCCGTGAGCTTAGAAAATTTCTTCTTCATCTACTGTTGGAAAATCCATCTCCTTTCGAGTCGTTTCTGCCAATGTGCCGGGTGTTTCCCGGTGGGTAAAACCCTCACTCGCACCCGTGGAAAGTAAAGTCAGAGATCAAAGTTGCACGTAATTTTTGGTAAACAAAAGTTCACTTCATCTATGCTTTACAATATAGGACTACTCATTATTTTAGCAAACATTTTTTGCTAACTATGTTTTACTCAAGCAAATTGAGTCAAAATTATCATCAGGGAAATTATATGGCTCGGAATAAGGGAAAAAAATTTAGAAATTTTCGAGAGTACCTTGATGAAAAAAATGCACCATTGGATGGTCCACGCCTTTGTACATCAAGGACTGGATTCCTGCAACTCCATGCTCTATGACCTCCCAGAAAGAGAATTAACCAAGGTTGAGCAGTTCAAACAATGCAGTGCTCGTCTGTCCTTAAAATCCGTCAAGAGAACATATCCACACGAGGGGCCGGATGCACGAAGCTTGACATCTTACGATGACATGTCTTAAACAGCTAGCATACTTTATTCACCACTGTGACCTTACACATGGATATAGCGCAGGGGCGGATCAGAATTCCTCAATAGGGGGGCGACCGTCACTATCGCTTTTAAAAATTTTTCCGGCTCGCTTCGCTCGGCCGGCGTAGACCAATTTTTTCCACTCGGTTCGAAATTCTGACGAGCGGGGGGGGGGGGGGGGGGGGTGGACGCCTCTAAAATTTTTCAAGCACCAGAGCCCAAACATCACAAACAAAGAGATTACCCCCTACCTCTTTCAGAATTTCAAACCGATTAAAAAAATACGGTTACCGGAGAGCGCGCAGCGAGCGGAAATTTTTTTTCCGTACGTCAAGGGCGCCCACAACAGGATCATTTTCCTCGATAACGGCAAAAAGGCACTTTTCTACAACTACAAGGCGCCCGGCCGCCCTTTGGTTTGCAAAAAATAGGGGGGCGGCGCCGCCGGGGTGCGTCCACCCTAAATCCGCGTATGTGAGCGGAATGAGTAGCCGAGTGAAACAACATCGAAGTTGCTTTTCGCTTGGCAATATGGCGGAAACAATGCAACACCGTGTATAAGTTAAAGTAATTTGTAAACAAAAGACATGTGGGGAACACGTGCACAGCAGGTGTAGCATGTTTCCTACCATATTGCCAAGGTCGAAAAGCAACTTCCTGTGTTTCACTCGGCGCCCATGCAAACTGTCCGGCAGCCCGCGATCCATGTGTAGAGGTCAGGGTTTATCACCAGGGTAAGCTCGATGTTTCGAATTCTCGAAATAGTCACGACGGTGTTAGCCGAGCCTGAGCCTACACTTTAATTTACAAAGGATAATGTAGTTTATGTTACAACTGGTTGACCCATTTGTGTTACACTATGCTACTCTGACTCAAAGGAATCGTTGAATAGACTGGTTACGAACATTTTTATAATTACATGATATATCTCATAAAACGACCATGCATTATGGGAAAATTGCTTGTAAATTGGTAGCAGCCATTTTCATCTCTTTATACAATATATGTTGGTGTATTTTGGGACAACTATGTGTTATAATGTTAGTGTCACGAATACATAGTGTTCCGAAAAGTACAAGCACAGGCAAGGCATACCACAGTTTATATGTATCTGTATAATAAGAAACTGTATGGGCCTTAGCTTTGACCCAAATGTCACCAAGGATCATTTTATAAAAATTAGACTTATTGCAGTTACATAAACAGATTTTCAGAGTTATTTTGGCTACAGTTTCATAGAGTTCAACATGGTTCTATTCTTTACACACAACTACATCATCGTCACAAAATTTAGAGGTTAGACACAATTGTTGGGAATCGATTCAATTGAAGCTGAAGCTGTTCGAATTTGGGAACCGATATATATTGACCAACTTCTATGCATCTGCTAGTGAGGCATAGTAGCCTAATAGTTGCTTGTTATAATATCATCAAAACGGCCTAGTATAGTGGGAAGAATTTTGTATTGTGCCACCACCCTGTGAATTCGGAGCCTCAACGGAATAAATGCCGTGAATGATGTGGTGGGGAAGAAGAATACTGAAGTTACACAATACCGTATAGAGCGATAGGAATGCCTATATTTGACAGAAGTTTTTATTGACGCTTTTTTCGGGGCATGGAAAAATTATAGGCCTGCGGTGATTCGAAAACCATACTATGCCCACGAAGCGAAGCCGTCAATATTTGTATAAACAACCTTTCATATAATGCTTCTCCCTGAATATATATGTGCCCCTTTGCCCCCCCCCCAAAAAAAGTATGTTTACGTCACTGTACGCGCGGCTTTGGATTGATCATTTTATTGGGTGGTTTTTCTTTTCGTTGATTGAAACATGACCGTGTTTGGATTTCAGCCGTATCAATTTCCCTTTTTTCTGAAAATATCTCTCTGTATATAAAGTTGTGATTAGGTAATGTCTGCATGTTTTAGTTTCTCGTGCATTGGCATAATCAATGAATTGCGTCTTTGGAGCAGACTATAATGGCACGAACGCGCCTTTTGCCTGGGCTTGTGCCCTTATCGTCCGTCAATGCCATCTTATGTCAAGCTGTTGTACTTGATCACCAGGAATAGCTGCGCAGCTAGCAATTCTTAGGACATGCATATTCACTACTTTGTGTTCCGTGAAACTTTAAAGGCTGACAATAATTGTGAATATGCAGCTGATAATAGTACTAAATATACAGTTGAAAATGTTAAAATGAATTACGCCCTCCAATTAAACAGCCGACAGTATTTCAGATTCTGCTTCTCACTAATAAGAAGGCAATCCACCTGCCTATATCTCGAGCTCATCCGCTTATTCTTCCACCACCGATAACCTAGAGGATCCTCTTCTTTCTTCCCTCCCAGCTGTTAACACCAATCAACTCATTACAAAGATCTGTGTTGATCGATCTTTTTCAGCATAAAAATTGTGTATAAAATGGTTGATTGAGCAATATTCATGGTCCGATCTTGAGTCAAAAAATATTGTGGCGAGACGCATATTTTCCCCATACTTCCCTACTGATCCCAAACATTTCATTGATGTCCTGGGAAAAGCCCATTCAGTGCTTATAAACATTATAGAGAGTCTTGGAAAATACGAACATTGATCAAAGCCACTGAAGTTCCTTCAACAGAGTGGGCTGTGGGATCTAGGATCCTGAATGTGAGACGACAAACTTCTTTTGGATTATGGCTGAGGTCTTCTGAGTAATTCTATTATCAGACAAATTACAGTAGTCTAAGCGAGGCAAATTAATTATCTAACAACATTAACACAAGTATCAAAATCTAGGAATCCACGTATTCTATTTAAGGTTTCTAATTTGCCCAGTTCACCGATTTAGCAAGGCCGGACACATGTTTAAATAACGCCCAATTGCGAGTATTACTCGACGGATAGGCAGTAACAGCAATCCTCGTAGAAGCTGTACATCATGAGGAAGTTTTCATGTGGTGGAATAGGGAAACTATAAATAAAACAGTTTTGTCAGGATTTTTTAAATTTCAGTTTATTTTCAATTCTATCACTGGTTAACATCAGCGAAGCATCTCGAGTAGTTGAACATTTCACACACATTTAATCTCCTGGAATTATGGGATCGACATCCAGATACACCTGGATGTCATCAAAATAAATGTCCTTCAACGATGTCGCATTTCCTCCACAGCCCGTCCATGACCATTGTTAGCTCATCACTTAAGCTCGTGACGATGTAACTTTGTCATCACAGGGTAACATACCAGGTGCCCTGGACGGCCTTCCCAGTATGATTCGAGGGCTACAACCCTGTCCCCACATGTTATGTATGTGATGTCTGACAGACAAAAAGACTGGGGGCAGATATACACTGCTTCGTCTCCAACACGAAATTCCCAGAAATCTCGCGTCTCTCTGATATCGATCCAATAGCCACTCCCCAAAAGTTTACCTTCTTTCTAATCTTGTACTGAGTTGGGGCGATGCAATTATGTGTGGATGCAAGTTCCGTCCAATTTTTGTTATCATATCTTATACAGCAACGTTTGAATACCACACTTTTACAATAAAATCATAAAGAATACAAGACACGCTTCCAAAATATTGTTAGCGCCTGCGTGCCTGATCTAGCCCAGTCGGTAACGTACAATATGTCCAGTTTGTCCTCTTGCGAGGTTTGATTCTGTGATACAATAGCCTCTATAGAACAGTGGACTGTGTCCAAAAATTTTAGATCGCACGGTCCCTTGGCTTTCACTTTGGTACTGGTATTGTTAGACGTTTTTTATCTTTCTCTTAATTATTCTCTATCTCCTCCAATGCGTTTTCTAGGAGGTGTTTTCACAATTAGGTTGGGTAGAGCCACCCGAATCCAGGAAATTCAGATCCATACTTCACCGGTGTCGTATGCGAGTTACACCGATCCTCGCCTTTGATGGCTTGGGCCAGTATTCGTAGTCATGCAATCTTATGTCAAGCTGTGTATTGTTCACCAGGTATAGCTGGAGCTAGCATTCTTAGGACATGTATAATTCACTACTTGGTTCCGTGACACATTTAGGCATATCACTAATTGTGAATATTGCAGCTATAGATACTAAATCTACAGTTGGCACAAGGTTAAAATGAAATTACGCCCCTCAAATTAAACAGGACGACAGATTTAAGATCTGCTTCTCACTAATAAGGCATCACCTGACTATATCTCTGAGCTCATCCAGCTGTATATTCACCACCGAGAGAACCTAGAGATCATCTTTTTGCTCCCAGTGATTACACCAATCAATCATTAACAAAGTTCTGTGTTGATAGATCTTTTGCAGCACCAATTGTGTTATAAAATTGGATGATTGAGCAATATTCCATGGTCGAGCATGGAGTGCAAAATATTGGGCGAGCGCACAATATTTTTCCATACTTCCATCACTGATCACCAAACATCCTTGAGGTCCTGGGAAAAAGCCATTCAGTGCCTGATAAACATTATAGACGAGTCTTGAAAATACGAACATATTACAAAGGCACTGACGTTCTTCAACAGAGTGGGCTGTGGATTAGGATACTGAAATGTGAGACGGACACATTCTTTTGGAGTATGCTGAGTTCGTCTGAGTGAATTATATTTAGCAACAAAAATTACAGTAGTCTAAGCGAGGCACAAATTAACTTATCTCACAACATTGCCACAAGTTTATCAAAAATCTAGGAATCCGTATTCTATGAAGGTTTCTAATTTGCAGTTAAAGATTTAGCAAGGCGGACACATGTTTAAAATAACCGCCAAATTGCGAGGTAATATCGACGGATAGGCAAGTAACAGCATTAGTAGGAAGCTGTACCTCATGAAGGAGTTCATGTGGGGGAATAGGGAAACTATAAATAAAAAAACAGTTTTGTCAGGATTTTTTAAATTTCAGTTTATTTCAATCATCGACTGGTTACCACGCGAAGCATCTCGAGAGTTTGAACAGTGCCACACATTGTCTCCTGGAATATGGGATCGACAATCCAGCTACAACATGGATTCATCAAAATAAAGTCTGCAACGATTGTCGATGTCAGCCACAGCCGTATGACCATTGTAGGATCATCACTGACTTCGGGAATGATGTAAACTTTGTTCAGTCACAGGGTAACATACCAGGTGCCCTGGACGGCCATTCCACAGTATGAGTCGGGCTCAACCCTGTCCCAAAAAAGTTAATGTAGGTGATGTCTGACAGGCAAAAAGACTGGGGCAGATATTACTATGCCTCGTCGCCAAACACGAAATTTCCCAGAAATCTCGCGTCTCTCTGATATCGATCCAATAGCCACTCCCCAAAATTTACCCTTCTTCTGAAGTCATTGTACTGAAGTTGATAGCGGAATGCAGTGATGTGTGGATGCAAGTTCAACGGTCAATTTTGGTATAATATCATAGCAGCAAAACGTTGAATACCACAAACTTTTACAATAAAATCAATAAGAATACAAAACACAAGCTTCCACTAATATCTGGTAGAGCCTGCGTGCATGATATAAGCCCAGGCGATAAACGTACAATATGTCCAGTTTGGCTTTGAGATGTTTGATTCTGTGATACAATATGCCTCTATAGAAAGTGGACTGTGTCCACAACGTTTAGAAGTCGCACGGTCCCTTGTGGATTTACTTTTGTACTGGGATTGTTAACTTTTTTTCTTCTCTTAATTTTCTCTATATTCCTCCAATGATGTTTTCTAGGATGGTTTTGTTTTCAACCAACTTAGGTGGGTAGAGCCACCCGAATCCCAGGAAATATCAAGATCAAGACTTCACTGGTGTCGATGCGAGTTACCACAGGTCCTCGCATCTGATGATTCAGGCGTACACACCATATGTAGTAGTATGGGAGGCAATGATGAATTGCCTTTCTCTTCTTTATTGCTTAGTACAAAAAAATATTATATGTTGAAAACTATACTAAATCGGTTCTTATATTCAGAATTATGTATAATCTGATATTGCTTTAAGCTGAGACGAATATACCATAAAGAGATTCGGAAGCAAGTAAATCAGGATTGTTTGCAGTGTGCAGTGTTGCGTATAGTAAGATTCATCCAAAAGGATATTCCGATATGTGACCAGGAGTTCGTTGCCCAAAAGGTGATGGTAAAGTTGTGTCGCAACTCATGCTCAGCACAAGCTAAGATTTCTTACGTCTGCGACTTACGTTGTTCCCCACAAACACATGATGAGATGGTCTCAACTCTGATACGCCATCAAGAGTTACGAACGTTCTTAGACTATTATACTCCAAGCATATCGTTAAACGATTGGGAGACTTGTGGGTGTAATGTGTGGCTGCGTGTGTGACAGGGCTTCGCTATTTCCTTTCGCAAAATAGAATGTATTAAAAGGTTAGTGACACTAAAAAAACAGGAATTATTACTCGGACGACCATGTCTATAAAAAAAGCAGTAATACACTGGTGTTCGTAAAAAGCAAAGCTACGATACAAATCCGCAAAATGAAGGTTTCAACGCCTATTGTTTGGCCTTCAAGTTCCAAAAATTTTAGGCCAGTCTGTATAGGAATATTGCTGGAAACAATAACACGTTAACTAATTCTGAAGGGGAAGATTTAAATCGGTTTTCTTTGTTAGAGTTGACGATATTATATTTCTAGGTAAATGTGGAAAAATACATCAAAAAAGTAACTCCTATTGAAAGGAAGCAAAAAGTATGAGCAAGGGTATTCTGTATTCATTTGCCATACATTACTATTATAGGTTTCACGTATGGACAGGAGTCCTGCGTGGTGGGGGAAATTCTCACCAATTGGCGTTACGTATTTCGATTTCTGTCTTTTTTCAGTGGAGTTTAAAGAGCCCCCAAAAAGCTTTGTATCTCACTAATAGCCAAAAATGGATGTTAATTTGGATAGGGGGAGGGTGGAAATAAGGACGAAA
>JAMKCH010013466.1:0-33681 GCA_023653785.1 Ophioderma brevispina | reverse complement strand
CCACACAACGCCACACACACCAAAAACCCAGAAAAGGGGCAAAGGGCTAATTTTTGTTGATTATTGTCCGTAAAATGGTCCAAAGTGTGAAGAATTTGACAAGAAACTCCACTTGTAGTGATGTTCAAAAGGGACTCATTTTTAGGGGGTTAGTTGGCTGCCTATTTACCAAAAAGTCCACACATTTTTCAAAGTCCCCCCCCCCTAAACATGGAGTTTATTCAAAAAGTACCAGGTAAACAAGTACAAGTAAATTGATGCTCGTTCTAAAAGGCCCCCCTAAACAAGTATGGTCAGTGTAATATCCTACCCTCAATTAATAAGTATTGGCAAATTTTGACCCATCAAGCAAGGTAGACTTTGTGACTATACCTGAACAACTCATTTACACAAAATAAGCCGCATACGAATCCCACCTCAAAATGTCCAAATCGTACCCTAATGTGTAAGTTAAGTGTGAAAATCCAAACCTTTCTCTCCGATTTCAGTGTTTATTGCGACCACTTTTCACGTTACGTCTCATGTCACAATTCTGAAAAAATAAACCCTTTTACGGGTTTTCTTTGGTCTCGCAGATATCCCTTATCTATGACCAGTGGACCCCGCCGGGCTCTGGATTGAAAGATAATTAAACATCACACATGTGACTGAGACTGAAAAGAAACTAGTTTTTTACCTAACTTTTGTCTCTGTAGTTCGAATCGTGATTCTTTACGGTTATATAACAATTCATCCATGGGTTTCTGTATATATAGACTACATCAACCCCTTTTTACCCCGGTGGCTTATTCTCTTGCTTATTTTCATAAAAGAAAACTGGTTGTACTTAGCCATGGGCCTTAATAGCAAGTTAGTAGATGGGGTGTGTAAGGGTTTCCTATACCTTGTGCAAAAACATGAGGCCTAATCTCTTGCTTTGGACAGGATGGGGGTCTGAAATAACAGAAACATTTGTGCACTATTATTGGTCTCTATTAGGCTTATTTGCTATAACAAGAAAACAAAAGCTCATAAAAAATAAATATCATACTACAATACATTCACTTGTGAATGTTGCCCACATTTTGGTACCACGGGCGATAACGTGGCCCCGATGTAATGACTGCTTTGACCTTGAACCTAGTTCAGGTCACAAAAAAGTCAACAGAAAAAAATGCAACAGTCATTTTCTGATAGTCAACCCAGTAGAAAACATTTATAGTGGTTGCCAACAATGTAACATGAACTTCATAAACTCAACCTCTGGAGAACATAGGCCCCTCACTACTTTGTCCATGTCTTTCGTAATTCGGCATCATTGAATTTTGGCGCCCTTAAATCCTCTTGCATCAGTTTCACTACATGCAAATGGGGGTTTTTTTGTCCCTCATATTTTATTCAAATGGCTCATTGGTTTCGGACAAATTATTAATTAACCTCAACTCCTTATTATCTATTCCCCCTATTTAATCGTTATGTTGTGTATGTACTATCGTAAATATCTAAGGTTAACCTGGCCTTCCAGGTGCGTTCTGTCTTATTCCCTATCCCGGACTGCAACGTTATCTTTCTACAATTTTTTAATTTAACGTTGTTAGTTGAACATAACGTAAACTTTGACACTGCAAATATTTATTCCTTACCATGCCCCTAGGAGAAATAATGCATTCTTATATCAATACACACATAACAGAACTAAGGTTTTTGTATTGGCCCATCCAACCTTGCAATAGATTAGCCGAAAACTGTGTTATGATTCCTTGACTTCCCGCCAACCATGGCGTAGTCTTTCACATCATTAACCGAACTGAATCACCAGTTTTCCAAATCCGATTCTGTGCATAACTTTTGTACTAATGAACCACAATAATGTTTTTTCAAATACAACATTGGCCTAGTCCTCCACATTTCGAGGATTGAACCCTCCCATGAAGGCTCACTTAATTTGAAATTTTACTATCGTATCGATCGACTCACCACAAACATGCAATCTTTCTTAGATTTCCGTTTTAAAAACATTAGCCCTAAAGGTTGCATTTACGTGATTTCCGCACATTTTGCTTTATTTATTGATCACTAGATATGCCTTAAAACGCTTATTCTCAAATTGAGCTGATCCCGATTTTTGCGTTTTGTGTTATGAACGATTGTTTCGGTTTGTTTCCCACGGTCCCATAGGCTACTGTAGCGTGTAATTTCTGTCCGTTTTACAAACAGAACTCACAATTGCGAAATTCTTTATAGATGGAACCAGACTTTTACACGATAAGATTGGGCACACGTGGATTACTAAGGCTAAAGCGGTTTCAGATGAATATAAAAAACTCTCAACATTTTAGGTAACGTCGGGGGGACGAGGCTATGGATCACGAAATGCCCCGTTAAGCAAAGTTTGTGTTAATATAAAATGTTCCATTACTGGCCAACTGACAAAACTCGCATGGTATAGCTACAGATTGGCGATTTAAATCACCGCTATCAACCCTTGCAGCTTTCATTGGGGTTTCCCGGGCTCTTTGACAAGCGTTAGCACTGCGGCCTTCACATTTCAGGGGTTTTTCCCCGGGCTCTTTGAAGCGTTGGATTGCGCAGATGTGGCCAACAAAAACGAATTGTAGAACTCATGGCTAAGACCATAACCTAGTTTGTTGTTAACACACACCAATGTGCACTCTGCTAATGAGATGACATTTTAGATTGGCAAATGGGCAAATATCAGCTTTCGTTCCGGACACGATGCCTATTTTTAAATTAATTCAGAACGTAGACTGTAAGTAGCTTGCGAAATCTTCGACGATTTCACCACTGTTTCTTCACTACCGATCTTAATTTTTATACTAGACTGTAAAGATTAATATTTGCTAGCAAAAATGATTACAAGACAGTATCGATAGTCTTGTTTTTTGACAAATAGTACCTGCACCAATAGGCATATTATGAATAATGAGGAGGAATGACATAGACCATGAATAGCTATTGCTTTGCACATACCATCTATCAGTTTCCAAGGGCCTCGGGCTCTTAACAACATAGGTGCCATCCTTAACGACAGCGTGAATTGATGATAAATCGGACCAGAGTTTCCTTGGGCTACTAGGCTCTAAAAGTGCAAAAAATCCACAATTAAACGGCCCTATACTATCATGTACCAACACGACCATCAAGAAAGTCTCATGTCTTTCCTCCTATCATGCAATTCTGGTCCGTTAAATGTTATGTTTTCTTAGAAGACCCTTGATACTCTGAAGCCTGCCAAGCATGGAATTGCAAGAGTTGACACCAGCTTGCGGTGAGAAATCGCACCCGAAGAAATGCACCGCCCAGCACGGACTATTTGCATACGACGTACCCTAGGCCTTTTCCCCTGTAGAATGAGATAAAGATAATCC
Source organism: Ophioderma brevispina (assembly GCA_023653785.1). Lineage (NCBI taxonomy): Eukaryota > Metazoa > Echinodermata > Ophiuroidea > Amphilepidida > Ophiodermatidae > Ophioderma > Ophioderma brevispina. Next base: position 30,313 of record JAMKCH010013466.1, on the reverse strand, counting down.
TGAATCGACCAACATCCCTCTAGCAGGGTCAAAATCAGGGGTCCCGTGAGCCATGGAAGCAAGGTTCGTTTGATGATGGATTTTTGGACTTTGGGGTATTTAAAACAAAATAGGACTCCTATGGCCCCCTCCCAAAAGTGTGTGGGAAACTCCAGAGAGGGAAAATCCAAATGGCCGCCGGTGGCCCATCTTGGAAATTACCAAATTGTGTATCCCTTGAACAAAGTAGCTGACAAAAATGGAATCCGTACTTTTTGACTATTTGATGATCAGAAGTCCATTTTCTGATGTTAGTTTGCATTAGGAGGTCACCTTTACTGTGAATCCAAGATGGCTGCCACTGGCTATACAATACCAAATTATTATATAGTCCAAGCCAGTTCACTTTTGAAGATGTTTCATGTATTGTTAACATGTATTAGACCACATGTTGGTTCCTTGGGCAAGATACCTAGTCTCAATTGCTTCGTCACCCCAAGCGAACACACATATAGGGAAGCTGTTTGGGTGATATTCATTCTCCTTGCTGATAGGAGTTGTGCGCTAGCCAGCTTCAATTCGAAGCGAATGATTGTGACGATTTCCTTATGGCAGCGTATTCATATTTGTCAAGATCGCGCCGCGAACGTCCCCTTGGACGGATTGTGCTCGCTTATAAATGGAAAAAATGAAATTATTAATTATGTTATTATTATTATTATACTTAGTATATTATTGTATAATTAGAGCTAACTATTATATACGGCGTTGACATCCCCAATGATGGCCACCATATACTATTGAGTATTTTGATGGAACAGTGTGCCGTTAGTGTCCACTGTAAACGGGCCTCGACCTTTTCCACCCACCGAATCTTGTGACATGAATCCATTCATAAGTTTGATCGTAATGTAAATATTCCCACTTCAACGGGCCAAACCATCCCAATCACTGATTAATGACATGCTATATGATGAGTGATTACCCATACAACTGTGTGCATGAACATTGGCGATTAGGCCTGTTTTTACACATGTTGGAGGCCTTGTTAGAAATGTCGTTTCGGATCTTTTTCAGTAATACAGTAATGTCACCAAATTAAACACCACCTTATAGAAATAAGATATCTTGGTTGTCAGCCTCTACGAAGAGTATAGGTCTAACCGTTTGTCCGGCGCTCTCTTGAATCTGCAACAGCAATCATGGTGATTTTTGCCATAGAGTAGCCATTAACCCTACCAAATACCACTCTTTATAAATTCACCGTTTTCAGGATTTTTCTGAAGTTCTATCATAATAACATTCAACAAGTTATGAATGATAATATATTCTACAATAGGCTTCACGAGAAAAGTCCCTTGAGCACTTCCTAGCAACGACTGTGAGTTTTCTCATGCCTATGCGTTTAAGCAAACAGAGTACGTGTGACGGTCATATGGCCTTTGAATGCACTGTGTGCACAGCGAATAGGGAAATGAACAGTAACGGCAAGAAATGATTCCACTTTTCAAAGTAATTACCCTACAAAGAGGTTTACACGTCACTTTTACAGATTCAGAAGTGTCCACCAATGTATCCGAGTCACTGTCTGTTTCGGCAGGATGATGCTCATCAGAATCGATCAATTCCGCTGGTTCAGATCCATGGCAGCGAGAGCTAAAACTGGTGGTAGTGCTGTTGGCCATGCTGCGGAGGATATGGAATGTTCCTTATTTCAAAATCCCCTTTTGCATTATATCAGGTTGTTGGCTCAAAGCAGGTGGAATATATGACTATCATCAGGTGGGAAGTGCCGAATCCTGCAATTTTCTTTTTTGAGATTTTACACTCAGGAGCTTGATCCCACCTGACCGTTTTTTGTGCATAGATGTACTTGAAGAGCGAAGGCTTTGAGAGGACAAGAGGACATCAGCTCTGAGTGAAAGGCTTTCTGCGCATTGCTGAAGAAGTTGGCTGGCTTCTGGGTCTGCTACCTTGTCGACAACGGACAAATGCATTTCGAATAAGATGATTCATGATTGTATCGGCTTCTGAGTGTCTGAACTGGAATGCATTCAGGACTTCGCCTAACAGTAGATTGCTGCAACTTGTTCTAACAGAGTATAAATACTTTCTCTCTCACTGTCAGCACCAGCTTTGCAAAATGCATTTTCATTAAGTGTTGGAGTAGGATTTATTTCTAGATTAGCTGAGCTGAGACTAAAACAATCCTTTACGTGATGGAAATGGTTTATCAGTTTTCATAAATACATTGGAAGACTATTGGAATAGCTGTGGTTGCGATTGGGACAGCAATTTACTGGCTGGTGAGGTCCTGGGTGCATTCCAGTTCAGACATTCAGACACCGATACAATCCTTGTATCAACATTTATGCCTAACTTTGGAAAAGGGGCATTGGAATCCCATGGTCAGGACACCAATGTTTTTGTTCAAGCAGCATATGTCTCCCATCATGTTCCAGGTTGTTGTGCATATGAGCAAAATCTCTCCTGCAAGGCATTTTGTGATGAAAACATTGCTGATGTCACCATCCATCTGCATGTCTTTTGCTGTTGTGAGAGTAACTGTCTTTTATGGATATAGTAAGAAGTCTGTACGACAAGGTAGTAAACCTAGAAGCTAAACAACTTCTTCAGCAATGCAGAAAAAGGCCTTCCACTCAGTCTACTGCTGTCCTCTCAGACCTGAAAGCCTTTGTTCGCAAGTACATTTATGGCAACAAAAAGCAGGTCAGGCTCCATCTCTGCATATGTCCATTTTGGCAGTGGAATTGACTCCTGCTAAACAGATAGTGACTCATATACATTGGTAGACACTTCTGAATTCAAAAGTAAAGAGAAACTCTTTGTGTGGTAACTGCTTTGGAGAATGCAAAATTTCCATAAATTCAAATAGTATATTGTGGCCACTTTGGTATTTCACATTGAAGATGCAAGCCCACAAACAAGGTAAATGACAAATGTTGAAATGATCTCCTAGATTATCAAATTAGTCAAACACAACACGTATTAAATATTAAGTTATTTTACTGCATAGATATAGTCCAAGATGGCTGCTAGTGACCATTGTGGATTTGTTTTTATAATAAAGGTAACATTCAATCTAACATAATATACTTGACACTTCAAATCGATTTCTGGTCACACAATTATTCAAAACAATGCAATAATGATTATAACAGATAAACTGGCTTGGAATTGGTTAGATGTATTCAAATGAACTCCTGGTCATCATATTAGTAAAAAAAGGACACTTATTCCATGTTTAATCAAGAGATACACAATTTGGCAATTTCCAACATGGCCGCCGGTGGCCATTTGGATCTCTTCATAGTGATGGTGACCTCCACATTAACAAACTACACCTGAAATGTATTTCTGGTCATGTAAACATTTAGAAACAATACATTAACAGTCTTCAAAGGTGAACTGGCTTGGGCTATGCAAAAAATTGTATAATATAGCCTTTGGCGGCCATCTTGGATATTACAGTAAAGATGACCTCCAAATGGAAAACTAAAAATATGAATGGACTCATGGTCGTCAAATTAGTCAAAAAGAAACTTATTCCGTGTTTGTAACGTGTTTGTAAGTTACTTGGTTCAAGAGATTTTTTAATTTGCCATGATGACCACCGGCAGCCATTCTGGATTTTTACATAGAGATGTGATCTCCAGGTTAACAAATTACACCTGGAATGGATATCCAGTCACATAAACACTTAAACAATACATTAACCATCTTAAAAAGTGAACTGGCTTGGCCTATATAAATATTTGCATATATAGCCAGTGGCTGCCATATCTGACTTCACAGTAAAGATGGCCTCCTAATGCGAAACTACATCAGAATGGGAGCTTCTGATACATCTAAATTAGTCACAAAAGACACTTATTCCGTGTTTGTAAGATACACAATTTGGTCATTTCCAAGATGGCCGCCGGCAGCCATTTTGGATTTCTACATAGCGATGTGACCTCTAGGGTAACAAACTATACCGGGAATGGACTTCTGGTAATGTTAACACTTAGAAACAATACACTAACCATCTTCAAAGGTGAAGTGGCTTGGACTATGTAGAAATTTGTATATAATTAACGTAGCCAGTGGCGGCCATCTTGGATTTCACCGTAAAGAAGACCTCCTAATGAAAATCCAACTTCAGAAATGGACTTCTGGTCATCAAATTAGTCATAAAAGACACTTATTTCATTTTTGTAAGTTACTTTGTTCAAGAGATACACAATTTTCTCATTTCCAAGATGGCCGCTGGCATCAATTTTGGATTTTCCACTCTCCTGGAGTTTCCCCAAACTTTTGGGAGGGGCATAGGAGCTCATTTTGTTTTAAATTTTAAAATTTTGACCCTACTATATGCAGTGGTACACAGTTCTTATTGTGTGTGCAGCTGTTATTGATACTAGGCCTTGAGTGTAAGAGTCCCATGCTCATGCCCATGCTCAGTGATAGTAGGATACCCTGCTTGCGCCATATGGGTCTGAAATGTTTTCTGATTGGCTGGGTCAGATTGCTGGACAAATTCCACTGTGGAATGACTTCTATAACCAATATTTATATCTAAAATAATACTTCCAATGTTATACTATGTAAATGTGGTAAACATTTACATTGTTTGCATGTATATTTTAACACTGATAGCATAGAACTAATTCATTAAGCAGACTAATATTTCATGTGTGGTAAACAGACACAACATTTGTAAAACAATTTATGACATATTACTACACAATAGTGATTCGGTCTTTGCATTGGACAAGAAGTTCCATTTAATAGGGCAATCATGATAAACTGGATTTCAAATAATACCAGATGTACCACAAAAGGGGGTAACACGAAAATGACGTCATTTGTGTCACAGTAAAGTTTGTCATTTTGGCATAGTATTCAATATAATAGCAATCCTGTATTTGGACATTTTACTTTATAAATAAAGCTGTTGCTATATGTAATTGTGACAAAAGTTCAAACTAAAAATTTGTTTCAAATCTCAATTTGTTGTTTCATTTCACAAGTTTGTGCACTTCAAATGCAGAAGATTGTCCTTTTTAAGGACTCCTCTTGTTCACTTTGTCTTTGCAGATTTATTTTCTCTTCAAACCAGCGAAGATACAGTCAGAATCAGGGGCAGTATTATAGCAGGCAAGCTGTAATTGCACGTAGCTTCGTGTAAATTAAAGGTAATCCATTCATATATAAACCTGGCCAAAGAAGTACAAAAAAATTCAAACTTGAAACAAAAACACGGTTTACGAATGGTAACAGAAGTGATAATCACTACATTCTTATTGTCATCATTTCAATGAAGCAAGAAGAAATTTCAACATTTTGCGATTTGGCACAAGACATGTTTATCTTCATATTTTGTCACTTTTTCCTGGTCGTTGTTGGTGTGGTGCATTCATCATCTTTGTCCAACGAAGGTGAAAGTTCATATTCCAACGAATATGAAAGAGAAAGTTCTTATTTGTATTCCTCCGAATACGAAAGTGAAAGAACATATTCCTACAAAACGGACTCTAAGGAAGACCAGGTCGAATGTCGGGAGAATCACGTCATTGCAACCAACTCAGTCGTCATAACCACGGTGCCTCGGCCCATTTGTAACTTCGAAGTTAATGTAAAAAGAGGAAAATTGTCATCAATTGAGCTATTGCACTTAACTGAATCTGGAACGAATGATGTATTTTCACATTTCTATATTGAAAATTTGGGTGACTCAACCAGCCAGTGTTTTGAAAGGTTTCTTTCGTTGTCGCTGAACCAAAAACCATGTATTACCTATATTATATTTACCGCATATAAACTACATATAATACATGCTCAAATAACATTGAATGTTACAGGGTTTAACGTTTCGGAAGCATGTTTTTCTGGACTTTATGATAACGAAACCTCATTGTCGGAGGATGAGGATATCGGCCTTCCCCGGTGCAATGTTACCAACTATGATGATGTCCAAAGTGTAAATGATGTAACCTGTCCAGGCGAGTGTAGTTGCATCCTTGGTTATAGAAAATGGACAACTGTATGTGATAACACAACGCCATCGATTGTTCTTATTATCTACGACTTAAACATTGAAAAATTACTATTAAATGATAAGCGTTTAATTAAAGTCATACCTGGCGCTTTTACGGGGCTCAATCATTTGAAAATCTTAAATTTAGATTATAATCAACTATCCGTATTGCAGGGGAATGTCTTTAGTAAACTTGTAGTATTGGTAGACTTATCGCTTGTATCGAACCAGTTGAACTCATTACCCGTGGATATATTCCAAGGGCTAAGAAACTTAATGTATATAAACCTCCTGTATAATCGTTTGACTTCATTAACGAATGGAGTATTTGAGTATCTACTCAAGATAAGTTGGCTATATATGAATGAAAACAAACTATCTTCATTAGAGGTGGGTTTGTTTCGTAATCTGGTAACCATGGTGCAACTACATCTTAGAAAAAATCAGCTAATTTCATTGCCTGTTAATATATTTAATGGTCTAATTAAATTGGAGGTATTAAACCTTGCGTATAATCAGCTGTCATCGTTGCCGGTGGAAGTATTTAGGAATCTGTCGCATTTGAACGCATTGCAGCTTGAATTTAATCAGTTGACATTATTACCTGAGGATTATTTTTAAGGGGCTGTTGACCATAGGCCAATTGGGGTGCCTCATCAGACTTTTCCCAAATGAATCTTCACACAATTACCTACAAATCTATTCTCTGGTTGTTCTCAGCTACATTCCATAGCGCTTGCTCGAAATAATTTAAGGTCATTACCAGCAAAAGTGTTCTATGGGTTAGAAGAGTGGAAGATTAGATCTACCACTAAATCAACTTACCTACCTGACCCCAGATACTTTTGAAGCGTTATTTGAGTTAACGTGGCTCAATCTTGCCGAGAATCAATTAAGCTCGTTACCTACGGGAATATTCAAGGATTTGGCTCGCTTGCAAAAACTACTACTTGGTATTAACAAGCTGGCGTTATTGTCTGCCAATACTTTTCTTGGTTCAGTTCATATTTGGCATATATATCTTAGCCACAATCGGTTAACTGCATTACCTGTGTATGTTTTTGATAGGCTGGAGATGTTAAAAGAGTTACATCTAGATTTCAACTTCCTCACCTCAACCCATAGGCTTGTTTTTGATAGACTTACAAAGCTGCTTATTCTTAACCTTCGCAATAACAACATTGTTTCGTTATCAGACTATGTATTTCAGAATTTGGTTGTATTAAAGGACTTGGATATCAGTGGCAACTTAATTGCGTCAATGCAAAATAAATTTGGTTCACTACGGACATTGGAACATCTTTTTGCTAAATGAAAACCAATTATTGGCTCTACCTTACGATATGTTTTACAATGCCAACTCCTTAAAACATTTAGATATGAGTAACAATAACTTAACGGAATTGAATTTCGATCTCTTCCAATCATTAGTTGATTTGAGGTTTCTGAATATATCTTACAATAGCATAACAACTTTACCTACATTAGTTTCGTTTACTAACTTGCAAGTACTAGACATGAGTTATATTAAAATAGAAAATATGAATCCAGAAATATTTTCAAATGTGCCTGCTCTTATTTTCTTGTCTTTGAATCATAACAACTTAGTTAACTTGACAAGTGACATGTTTAGAGGCTTGCACAATCTAGAAATCCTGCTCTTGCAGAACAACATGCTGCGATCTGTCAATTCAGGGGTTTTTCGTAATCAGAACATGCTCGTTCACTTGTCAATTGCAAGAAACCATTTGTCAAATATCAAGAACGGTTCTTTTACTGGTTTGTTTAAGTTGCTAACTCTTGAACTGCAACACAACGAAATATATACCTTAGAGAGAGGAATTTTTGACGATCTAAAGATCATGCAGTTTATTAATATCTCCAACAATTCTATCCAAACAATTAATGGGCCAATTGTAAAGCACCATACAAAGACTTTCACCTTAGATTTAAGGGAAAACAACCTGTATCTTGTCACCAAGCTTTCTTTTACTAAGCTGGCCAACTCAACAATACTTGTAGATGAGGCGCAACATGTTGCTTTGTTAAAAATTCGACTTGCATTTCTCAAAATCCGCAGCCAATTTATCTTACATGTCAAAGAATGTTGAATGACATTGGCCTTCGAGTGTCTATGTGGTTTCTTGGTTTGTTTGCCATTATTTTCAATGGTTTCGTGTTTTACCTTCGCTGTATTCGTAAGCCTGACAAAAAAGTGCAATCCTTGTTAATATCCCAACTCTCCCTATCCGACTTTCTGATGGGAGTCAATATGGTTTTGCTGGCATCCGCTGATATATATTATGCCGACTATTTCCCATCTTTTTCTGAGAAATGGAGGAAAGGTGCTGCGTGTAAGCTTGCAAGTATTCTATCAGTTATGTCAAGCGAAGTGTCTGTATTTCTAATTGCATTGATAACTTTGGACAGGTATCAAGGGGTAAAATACGCTTTTAGTCGACACCGATTGTCTTCTAAACAGGCAAAAGTTAGCGTGACATTGATTTGGGTTATCGGTATACTATTGAGTTTGATTTCTACGTTATTGTCTGGAATGGTTGATGTGTATGAGGTGTCTGAGGTTTGTGTAGGTATTCCAATGGTGAGAAGGCCTGTTATTGTAACGAACACCTCGTTGTTACAAACTGAAGTAAGTAATGCATTTGTTAACTCTCGATTGTCGTACGACTATAGCACCTATACAACTGTGACAGTGTATTTCATCAAAACAACACAAGAAATCATATCTTCTATTTATTTGACAATACAGACCATTGATAACCAGTTGGCCACGTATTTTTCCATAATAGTTTTCATCTGCGTTAATTTACTTTGTTTTATATTTGTTGCTATTCTTTACATTCACATTTTCGTAGTTGCAAGGAAAATATCAAAAGAGGCCGGACGAAAAGAAGACGTAGAGAAATGCGCATGGCTATGAAGATGTTTGCAGTTGTATTTACAGACTTCTGTACGTGGGTCCCATTAGTAATAGTATGCATTCTTGTACAGGCCAACGTTATCAGAATTGACCCAGTGATATATGCCTGGACTGTGGTTTTTATTTTGCCTATTAATTCGGCCATTAATCCATTTCTTTACACCTTTGCAGCGCTTGTTTAGGGCAGTGAAAAGGTTGTGGATGCAAGCCAAAATGATCAGGGTTTCCAGTCCCGTTAGGCCACTAGTCTTGCCCGCCCTTAATTGGATAAGAATGTTGATACTGAGAGCACCTGTGGTCCAGTGGAAAAGTGCAGGACTCGTGATCATTAGAGCGTGAGTTCGAGCCCCACCAAGGCCAACGTGTTTGTGTCCCTGGGCAAGATACTTAATCTCAATTGCCTCGCCGACCCAAGCGAAATATGGGGAGCTGTCAAGTTAGGGGGGTATTACAATCTAAGTGTTGATCATTGTTGATAGGGATGTGCGGCAGCCACCTAGATGAAGCGAAATGATTGTGACGATTTCCTAATGGCGGCGTAATAATAATAGGCAACAGCGCTTGGAGACTGTTTACAGTGATAAAGCGCTATATAAAGACTGTTATTATTATTATTATGATTATTATTATAAAGTAAAAATACGTAAAATAAATATTATGGAGTTACCATTGTCCAACAACAGGGTAACAATTTCACGTACACTTTTCGGAACCTTCTTAAGCCTATCCTGCATTTACTAAATGTAATACTTTTATCTCTCTATATTAACATTTTCGAAAGCGTACATCGTTTTTAAGAACGTGAGGAAATGACAAATACGTGGGAACGCTGCTAAATCATGCATTTCTGATTTGATGAAAGCTACTGCTGTGTTTAAGGAGTAGTAGTTGTAATGTTTAATAGTACGCGATTTCTAAAGAAGAATAGCATTAAAATTATTTCACTTATTTTGCTCAAAAAGGTAGCCTATTTCACTTTAAGTTTAAAAAAGACACAGAACTTTATCAAAAATCTGAGATCCTCGATTTGAATCCTGAAAAATCATTATTCCAAAATATATCACTTAGTTTTTAGATCATTAAAGAGACACGAGATCGCGAGAACATTTCAATGCATTTCGGGTTTTTTTTTTCCCAAAAAAATGTGTTTTGTTTGATTGCTTTTAATTAATTTGTTTTCCTTTAGATAGCTTACCATTGTATTAAATCACGCTGAATTGATACCCGAAAAAAGTCTTTTTTTATGTAATTTACGGCATTTTTTGTGAATGCCAACGTCAGAATCCCCTTTAAACAAAACACAAACAAATGACCTTTGCCATAAATGATCTAGTAAGCTCAACTATATGTATTTTTTCCTATTAGGTTTTCCCCAATATCTAACATAGCTTATACCGCAGCATTATGCATAAACAAGCCTAACACTATCCAATGGATCTCATCCAAATGACATCATCTTATGATGCAATCTTGTACTTGCACTCACCCTTGCAAAATCACAAAGCTATTAATAGACTTAGCTTTTTTCTTTTTTCTGAAATGTCCTCTGCGATGTGTAAACAGATTTTGGCATGATCAATATAGCACTAGGGGAATTTCACTCTTCTCTTGCTTAATAACGCAAAGTACTTTCTGTGACCAACTCCTGATATTATCTTATTTTTTGTGTAAATTAAGTCATGTAAACATTTTATCATATCATTTGTGTAACTATAAACATTGCTATGAAAACTAGTGCTTTGCAAAGCTGTCTTATTTGATTGCCCAGTTCTAAGCGGACTAGGGTGTGTGTGAGAACTTCCTGGGTTAGAACATGTTATAATAGATTTTTGCAGTCAGAGAAAAATAGGAGCACAGTGTCTTAGTCGTATGCTAAGAACTGCACAGAGTTCCTTTGTTGACAAAGGAGTAATATTTCAAGGAACAAAATACTTCTGTACTTTCTATAATCAAACATATCAATGGCCGGATGTGCAGATTTCTCCAAAAGTTAGAACGGACTGAAAAGGATTGCGACATTTTTAACCTTGTCTTACACAAAACCGTCTTGGTTGGGAGATTGCTTTTGAGCACAAATTCAGCTGCAAGTCATTCTCCTTTGCCATTTGACAAGTGTAGATCTCTCGAACAGAAGGTGGAGAACTTGTTATATAATCAATTAATGTTCTTTAAAAAATTCTGGAAAGTCACCACAATCGTCAAGAGCTGCAGCACAAAATGTGGGCCTTTGGAAAAACAAAGGTTAGCATAACCAGCAGGATTTTTCTATACCAGTGACCACTCTAGATCGAGTGTCACCTTTAAACTGCACTGAGTACCTGAACATGGACTATTGTTTATATACCAGCTGCGGTTACACTTGCAGTAGTTCACCAGTCTAACAAGTTTACAAATTATTCGGCCAGTCCTAGAGTAAATAGACGTTTGCGATAACGCAAACGACCGAAGTGTACCAACAAGATTTAGGTGGGCCCTGCTGCGCAAAAACACGAGAACTTTCTTGAAGTTTAGAATTTATGAGCTGTTGGAGGTTTATTTGTAAGTGTAAGAATATAATAATTTGTGGACATTGTTTACAAATTGTGGTGTAGTTCTGATGTTTCCGATCAGATTTCATTTATATATTTGTTTTGAAATTTACAACACATTTGTCAAGTCAATCTTTTTACAAAAGTCATGAAGATATTTGTTTTATGAACAACGGACCGTAACAGAAAATTGGGCGCTCGTCGTCCGGTCAAACCAAATTCGTTATAAATTTTGTACAACCACGAAATGTTTTGGAAAATTCTGTTTACTGTATATCAATTGGTATTATCCAAATTTTGTTTGTAAATTTTTCAAATTAGACTTAAGTGCATCACATGGTATTTAATTCTCTAGGTTTGTTAAGAAGCCTGACTGGAAGTGTTTTTGACTATTAAGAAAGGTCTTTTTTTATCTGGAACGGAAATCCGGATAAAATAAATAGGAAGCAGCTTGTATCAACATTACGAAAATGGGGGTGTAAAATGCCAACGTGAACTCCACATTTGAATCATTGAAAGCGAATTGATCCGATGTGTTAAAATGGGGCAATCATCCAAAATGGATAGATTGTTTCTTTTATCTCAAATTTTAAGATGTACGATCTTTATTGGTTTTGGATTAAATCTTTTAATCTATTAAAGTCGAGAATTAAAAATAAGTTTCTGGGTATGATACCCCACTCATGGGCTTAACTCATTAAAGTGTTAAATAAACAGAATTGGATTAGAATCGATCGCTAAACATAATTTGGTGGAATGAACAAAATAAAAATTGGTGGATATTCTGTTAATTATACTCACGGAAACAAGGGTTCTATTCGTGAACAGATCCTTCGGAAAGAAAATGGTACTTTATATGTCAATGGAGCTTTGTAAATGTGTACTCCGTAAAAAAACACTATCTAGAATAAATGCATTATACGATCACTTACAACTACTTTCCTTTATCTAATAAAAAGTGGTAAAAACCATACTACACGCCTTTCAGGCATATCTCGTGAAGTTGTTATCTAAACAACAAAAGGTTTCAGGACCTTCTATGACGCTTTTGTCCAGTCTCTAGAATTATAAAGTTACTCCAACAAATGGCAAGTGCTTCTAAATATAAGTGGATGAGGTTGGAAGGATATGTAATTAAAGTTTAATAATGTTCTCAGAGACAAAACCACCGAGTTACAGTGGTTTTCATATAGACTAACCGAAGAATATTGCCACAATACGTTTTAATGCAACATCAGTCAGCCAATTGTATGTCTGCACTTTTTGTAATAATGACCCGAGACAATAATGCAAGTTAGGAGTGGGAAGGGAGGGCGGGAGAGGAAGGGAGTACGTTCTCTTTGTGGAATGTCAAGTAGCGGTAACATTTTGGTCGGCATTTTAGTAGCTGGAGGATTTAAACAAAAAATGCTACAAGTACGATTTTTCAAATGACACCCAAACCACACCAAACCCCGTTTCAAAAAAAATTATCCTTTTTGGAATAACAAAATCAATTAATTTTTTCCCTGATAACGGTCATACAAAATTCAATATGTACATGTCAAACTTTTAAGAACTTTACTGAGTATTGATGGCTGTAAAACAGAAATAAACAATTATTCCTTAGTAAAATACCACCGGTCTGTTTGCTATGGTATCTTCTAACCAAATTTCCGTAAATAGGTGGCAAGTATATGCGTAACTTAATTGACATTGATATTAAAAATAGATGTATTATCTGTTAGAATAAGTGAACTTCATGTATATTTGTTCAATTGTTCAACTGGATTAATTTAACATGAATGGCAGGTAAACCGTTTTTTGTGCTATACTTTGGGAATGTATTTTTGTTTTATATGTATTTAGAATGATTGTTCATGTAAAACACCATGTACTTTGAGCCACATGTGCTAGCTCTTATGTCTGTCAATAAAAATAAAAAAAAGAAAGGTCTTGTGGGAAATTTTTAACTTAATTGAGGCAGATGGTAAGATTCAGTAACGAAGCGATTATCAAAACTGATAATAAAAACTGGCTAGACGATGAATGGGGAATCAATCTTTTAGGAGAAAAATCATTCCAAAGTAATTTAAGCAATGTGTACATTCAGAGTAAAGACTCCATCTTGAACATGATTGGAAGACTAAATATATTAGAAATCGTAAGCTGTGAATTACAAGACTCTGACATATATTGGTCATTTTAGTATGTCATTTTAAAGATCAAAAGAAAACATTTTTTGAGCCATTAAAATTGCGAAATCTCAATTTTCCATCCACCCTAATTTCATATTTTCCTTCCTTCCCTCTTTCCTTTCCTCACTTTATGACGTCATAGTGACGTCCTAAAAGGAATGTTGGGGAATTTTGGTCCCTTATCGTTGATAACTCAACCAAAAATTACTCGGTAAAGGATTCCCTGTTGTACCAATGTACAAAATAACAAAAATAGGACTCGAGTGTTCAGTAAGGAAAATCAAGGGGGCGGTTACCCCCTTTCGGGAGAATTTTTTAGAAAAATGTCGGATACCAAAAATAAATGCCTGTCACTAAATAAAATAGGCCTACCGTAAAAATACAACTTTTACAGGATTTGACTGTATATTTTTACAACAAACTGTTCATTTTAGAGTTATACAATGTCAAAAGAATTACGGATGCATTGAAGGACTGTTTTACTAAGTTGGTATGGTCGTCAGTGTTTGAAGTTTGATTTTTTGTTTTATGGCTCTACACATTCCCAACTAATATCTCACATCCTTTCCAAGAGTTTTATAATTAATTCTCTTTTAGAGTATAGTGTATTTTTACCGTAGTTTGTTGACAGAATGCCCGTATATAATACTGTAAATGTAACGCTATTTTACTGGGAGCATTTTTATAAAACATTACTGTTTGGTGCATTATTGTGGGACAGCGACAAAATGGGTTACTTTTCAGTCCCAAATTGGCATGGCGCAAATTCTTTTTTTTGCCCTTATTTCTAAACGATCAATAATTGTTAGTTTTTCTTTTCACTAATATTTATGTTTCGGATGGGAGCATATATCATGTATGGGCAGAAGTTTTGCTAAATTATTCCCCAGGGTAATTGCGTTTTCTGCAGCGCTCCATCCATGATCCCCCATCCACTATGTATGTCAAAAGACCTGTCCACTTAAGTGTTTTAAGAATGTTTAAACATCATTGTTACCCAGACCCGCATTTTTATCGGCTGAAGGCCCGTATAATATGCCGGTAACATTTGAACAATATTTTTGTCAATACTTTATCGTGGGCTAAAACCCTGTTTGAAGCACAATTCAGGTGGTAAACTTTTCCTAAGTAGGTAAATATAGCAAAATTTCAGCCCCCACTCAGGCATGTTTTTCTCAACAGTTCATTTCCTAATACTATCTACTTTGGACGTTGGGAAACAAGATCAGATCCCAAGCTCCCAAGATCAATAAAAAATATGAGAGCCGATCCGGCGCAAGCGCTCTGTATTTAATCTATATTGTCACAACACCCCTCCCCCCCCCCCTCCCCACATCGACAAAGACGCCCCGAAAATCAGGTTCGCGACAAGGAAACAAACCAAAGCCAAACCCCTCTGAAAGCGAAAGCCGAGAACCGCGAATTCTAGTTGTTTTTTGTTTGGTGTTATAATTATTTGCAACTTGCTTGATAAAAAATTAAAAAAAAACAGAACAAATACAACAAAAAACGGCCGTAGTTACCCATTAAAAGGACAGTAAAATTACAGATGACAATTGACCGGACTACCAGTATCAACAGACAAGGCTATCAATAAGCAAGCAGATTATAGTAAAATGTAACCCTATAGTCCACGAGCCGAGCAAATTTTCGGTATCCTGAAAGGGGACACAACGATACTTATTATGCATGCAGCAGTATCCATGGCCTACAACAAAATGCATGATATCATTTCTGAATGGTAGCTATAACCAAGTATGGGGTAACCAAGGTTTTACACAGTGGGAACATTTTAAATTGCTTTTTTAATCATATAATGCAAAGTATACCACCTTTTTGTCTTGATCATAAAGATATCCAAAGTTTTGTAGTGGAGTAGGCCAAAACTGCAAAAAATCACTAAAAAGGGTTCATTTTCAGTTGTACAGGGGTCCATATTTTCAAAATTGCTCTGATTTGGATAAAATACAAACATGGTGCATATTATTTGTATAGCTCATAGATTAAACAAAGGAATAGATTTGACGGTCTAAAATGCTTAATTACATATGTAGGGGAAACAAAGGTCTGCCGTCCATTGTATTCAATGTGGGCTTGACCTTGATTCCCCCTATCTTTGGTAAGTAAGCATTTAAACACTCAAAAACTATTTCTACTCAACAAAAACAAAAATTTTAATCCATGATCTCCGTCAATCATTTGCACCACTTTTTAAACCACAGAATGAAGCAACTTTAAAAATTGACCCCTGTACACTGAATTTGAACTAATAACTCCAAACTTTGGGGTCTTGTGATAGTAATACAATATTGAATGCCTAAGCGTGGTTAGTAAATAATATATAAGTCCTGATGTCAATTTTTGACTTTCTTTTTCACAATCGAAGCCTAGTGCAATAGAACAGTATACTTTGACCGTAATGATATATTTTTACTATTGCACGAATTGAAGACACGGCAGTCAATATCTGTTTTATTAACTTCATACTTAGATATCACCGGTTTTATTTTCAAGCCTGTATATAAGACAAATATTGAATGCAGTAAGAGTGTGATAGTAAAATATATCATGAGGTCAACTTTTTTTGGCCATTAAAATGAATAGATTTTCCTAACGTTTGTATTTGGACAGCTCGGACTGTCGGGAATAAAATTGCTCATATCGCTCCACATTGTAAACACATTGTAATAAAAGGGTGAGGATTTATTGGAACCTTGTAACATATCATATTCGAGCTAAAACATTGAAATTCCGTTCCGCCTCTCTTAGTAGTCCAGGTAGACCCTTCAGTGACCGTAAAGTTTGGTATGGACACCAATTTTTTTGCTGAACATGATAGATTAGGGTGCGTAGAATAAGAATCTGCCGAGTGGTGCCGAACCTTGGCATCCGTGAGCATTTTATAAATCCCAGATGGCGGTCGCCATAAATGATAATTATCTATTCAATCAACCCTATATTATCAACTATGGAGTTACTCGATACTATGGATCCAATGAACAAGTGTACGGCGCTTGTAACCTTCGTCATACTTCAAATTCAAAATGGAAGCCAAATCCAATAATTTTAACATTGGCCATATAACAGGAAATATCTGCGCGCAAAAATAGACGAGAAGTACTTAGGTTATGTTGCTAACCATTAAGTATTTTCTGTACGTTTAAAATTGTAAACATGACGTTCAATCAATATGGCAAGCAAAACGCTGATCATCTTCAAAAATAACTTGGACAAACTTTTATAATATTACCACCTTCAATCGAAATCAATGTTCAATGACATTATAAATGACCTTTGTCTAACCAATGTTACAACATTACATTTCAAGTTGTTTTAAATTCGCCAAAATCGCAATAAACTAATAGGGCAAAGTGTCAACAATAAAGACCATAGGAATTACATTTTTTCAGCTAATATTGCACTTAATTGATAATTTGATGACCCTTTTTATTTATCCTGATTACCTGGTATCACTTATACTCTTTATGATCATAATACATATTTCAATTGTTTCATTGACACAATAATTTAACTTTGAAGTAATATTTAGAATTTGTTCAAGTATTTTTTGAAGATTATTCCGTTTTGGCTTGCCATAGTTGATTGACGCATGTTCAACTTTAAAAGGTATCAGAAATACATTTATTGTGTCTAAAACAACATTCATGTTTATTTTTATCGCAGGTTTTTGCTGTTATTGGCATATTTTAAAATTATTAGATTTGCTTCCATTTTGAAATTTTGAGAATGTACACAATGTTACAAGTGCCATGCATTTGTTCGTTGGTCCATAGTATATCTAGTAACTCCATAGTTTGATTATATAGTGGTGAAATAGATAAGTTATCAATTTATGGCGACGCCATCTGGATTTCTCAAATGCTTCAAGAGGCCCAGGTGGCACCCGGAAGATTCTTATTCTACACACCCTTATCTATCAGTTTCAGCAGAAAAAATGTGTCCATACTCTATTTTACGGTCAGCCATAAGTTGGACCATGCTACCTGACTTACTCCTGTAGATAATAATTCAAACCATTCTTCCAACCCGCATCATATGGTCCAGAATTTTTTTAAATCCCCCGGTTGTGACTTGCATTCTAGCGTTGATATTAAACATCCTTAACCCGCAATTATTAAATATCCATGTAAGAACAGAGCGTTTAATTTTGTCTGGTCCATTCTAGATAAAGGAAAATACCAATGCATTAACCTTTTTCGGAATGGACTCTGGCATTGAAAATTTATATAAAAACTTGGATAAACCGTAACACTTCAAAATAGTTATCTTACCAATAGGTCTAAGGAATTTATAATAAGATTTTGAAAACTATTTCTTATGGTTTTAATTACTTTCTTGACTGTCAAAACACCAGGATAGATACCAAATTACCAAACTGCAGTCAAAAGTAGTTCACGATCAGACACTTTATTTTATTGGCAGCCAAATTGAATTGATTGATTGATTGCGTGGTTACAGAATCATGTTATTTGGTCACAATTAATGTTTTAACGAGACAGGCTGAAAATTTTTTGATTGAACAATAAATTAATGTTTTGCGTTTTGGTGACCATTTTGATTTTTTGCGTTTCTACAAAAATGCTCAATGTTTCTCGTCTGGTACCCATCGGATTCAGAATCGGCATAAAAATGGTCTAGAAACCGTTGAAAAACATTATATATCTAACAAAACAAGATTGATATTAGTTGTCAATGATTCTGTAGCCTGGACTCAAAAGGTAAAAAACGAAATATTTTGGATTTGGATGATACATTTTCCGTCACGTCTTGATGACAATTCAGTATTAGGTGAAGTTAGAGACTGTAATTCTGATCTGATCACAAAAAATAAGCTGATCGAGGCCAAAGAAAAGAAACTCATTGAATGTATTGAAATGTCATTGCCCGAACAGGAAGCTCAAAAAGTTCCTGTGTGCTTTTATTAATAAAATGGCACTCTGATGAGAAAATATAGACCTCCAGATGTTTCGGCTGAAGATGGCTGGAGAGTTCAAATAGTTGTACCTCATATTTATCAAAAACAGGCAATCAATCTTTCACACGGTAACCCAATAGCTGGACACCTGGGGATTAGTAAGACTCATGATAGAATCTTAAGTCATTTGTGGTGGCCCACACCCCGGAAATATGTAACTGAGTATTGCAAATCATGTCATACATGCCAGGTAGTAGGAAAGCCAAATCAGAAAATCCCACCAGCTCCGCTGAAACCAATGCCAGCGTTGGAGGGGTCATTCAGGAAGTCATAACCAGGATTTGTTGACTATGTGTATATCAACTTGCTTTCCAGAAGCGATACCATGGAGAAATATCATATCAAAGCGCATACTATTGTGAAAGCACTAACTACTTTACACTAGTGGGACTACCTAAGTCGATTCAATCAGATCAAGGATCTAATTTAATGTCCGGACGATTTCAACAAGTAATGCATGAATTGGGAATTTTGCAGTGTCAATCTTCTGCATACCATGCCGAGTCCCAGAGGGCACTGGAAAGATTTCACCAAACGCTCAGGAATATGATGAGAACTCTTAGGTACAGTCACACAGAAGACAGCTCCCGACCCAACCTCTTCCTGACTACACAAGACCGCAATTGCTTTTCAAAATCGGCTAGAGTCTTGTTTCCCCATCGTTAACGAGACAAGGGATGCTGAAACGCCTAGCAGTAGGCGACAGCACATCATGAAATCAACAAGATCAAGCATGTTTAATTGGCGACGCCACTTGTTCAGACCCCGATCAGTCGCCGACCTTGAAACGACGGCACAAGTTGTGACATGTCGCTGTCGAGACTGCTCGTTGATTGCTCGCCGAGTTGTTGACGCCAAGAAAGGTACAGTCGCATAGAAGACAACCCGCGACCCCACCCAACCTCTTCCCAACTACACAAGACCACTTTTTTTCAAAATCGGCTGCAGTCTTGTTCAAACTTACGAAATGTACAAGACAAGAGATGCTCAATCACCTAGCAGTAGGCGACAGCATCATAAAATCAACAAGATTAAGCATGGCACTTGTTCAGTCCCCAATCAGTCGCATACCTTAACACGACAGCATAAGTTGTGACATGTTGCAGTCAAGACTGCAAGTCGGCGACTTATTTTCTGTAGTCGCTGAGTTTAGTCGCCGGTTTAACATGTCCAGTTGGCTTCCATCTTCTCTCCCGCTCGGAGCAGACTCATTGCCGGCCACTTTCTAACTGCACACAACCACTCATGGTGCGCGCTAACTCATCAGCTACCGCTTCTAAACCGCCCATGTGTTCAAGCCGACCTTCCCGATTAAAACCCGCCACGATTTTTTTTAAGCTGCAAAAATAAATCGTGGCGGGTTTTTACAAAATTTGCGACCACACAAGACTGCAGAAGACTGTACAGGACAGTCCCAGACTTGGCTAAAACTACACCTGAAAAAGGAAAATTACTCACGATTTTCGAAAAATGGCCAATCCGCACCAGTCTTGAGCAGTCTAGAAGTGGTTTTCTAGAAAATAATCGGTAAGACTACAGAAGACTATACAGAACAGTCCCAGACTTTGCCAAAACTATACATGAAAAAGAAAAACTGCTCATGATTTTCGAAAATTGGCCAATCGGCACCAGTCTTGAGCAGTCTGGAAGTGGTTTTCTAGCAAAAAAAATCGATTGTGTGACTGAGCCTTTCGTTCAGAATACCCAAAGGATTGGGATGAGGGATGGGAATACATCTCCTATTGTTTGTTGCTATGGAAACCGTGCAATAATCACTAGGATTCAGGCCGTTTGAATTACAGCCTGTCTCAAAAAATGGTACAATCGAAAACCGATATATTTTTCAATATTAAATCTCAACATGAGTAAGTCGTTTTGTGCGTCACATTAAAGAAGAAAGACCAGGCTTTCCAATACTTTTGGTTTCATCTCATTTGCTTTTTCCAATCGAGCGATAACTCAAGTAAAAAAGTGATAACTTCATGAAGAAACTTTAAAAGATACGAAAACAGTTACGTAATGGTCGAAATTATCTTTACTGGCTTTCTGGCTCTCTGGAGCAGAGAGATTTAATGGTCTTGAAGTATCATGAAACGTAAAGTCCTACCGACACCTTGATTCTTTGTTTCCAAATTCAAATTTTAATTTTTAGATACCAATTTTGTAATAAATTCAAAGCTCCATTTCATTAACGTTCAATAAAAATATTAGTATTTTTTATTATTTATGAAAAGAAAATATTTATCATTGAACTTATTATGTTGACTATTAAAGCTTGTGACGAGAAAACTAGATTTCCTTTATGTACTTTAATGTGTGTTTTGTTTCTTTTGCCAAGTTGCAATCTTTTGTGAGCTTCAAGATAGCATGGCGCAGTACCCAGACAGCTATGTAAAATTTTACACCCTCTAAAATAATTTTAAAATTCGGAGATCAATAGAGGTCAATGGGGTTGACCTTGTTTTGCATTTATCTCGATAAACAAATACAAATTTAACCTATTTTGTTCTGATTTTACCATTTTTAGACATTTTTTAGTTATTATCTCAATGTTACATACAGAAATAAAATAATATTTTAAGCACAAAATTGATGATACAGTAATGAAAAATATTTTAATCATTTCTATCGTGCACTCAGAAAATCCAAACATGTTTCTTTATAGAAAAGATTTAAATACACGTAGTGTTGTCTTCCCAAAGTCTTTAGAGGACATATTCTGGAGATAGAGAGCTCTCTAACTTGACTTGCACTTGATTATTTGTGAGTACGTTTCATAGAGGTTTATAGGATAAAGGAAGTGGAAGGAAAACAAAACGCTTAAGTTTCGAAATTACCTGCAGAGTAATTTCTAAGTAGTTTTACAAAAGGAAAAAAACGCTGTTTATTGTTTCAGTATATCCCTAACGTCCTTTTAGGAAAATGACTACCAACCTGACGATCACCTGATGATTTTAAGCCTATGTCACTACCAGCCGATTTGATTGGTTATTCATAGGGTTATACGATGTAATTAGCCAATCAAAAAGCTGTAAAGAAAAGCTGTAAAGTTAATAAACCGAGAAGTTGTAGACGAGGGTATTTTGGTATAGCGCTGAAACAAATAGACGAGGCTATTTAGGTACAGTGCTGAAACAAATAGACGAAGCTATTTGGATATGGTGCTGAAGAACAAATAGACGAGTCTATTTGGGTACAGTGCTGAAGAACAAAATAGACAGATGATCGCTGAAACATTCATTCACACGGACACTCAAGGACACCCAAGGTTTTTTACCATAAGAAGTTAGTATGAACCCCAGCATAATGAATAGGTAATTAGTAATTCTGAGGTACAAAATTAAATCCTTTTGGCGTACTGAATGTAATACATGCGTCGATTTACCCCATAAGACACCATAGAAGTTTTAAAAATGGCGACCCTGGTTTCACTCGCCCCTTAATATAGACGAACTGGAAACAGATGTGGCAGAGAATATAGTCCTCCGGACTCACAGTTCGCCTACAAACGGCGTGAAGAATAGGGCACTCGATTCAGGTGACTCTTCACGCAAACATAGTTTCACGCTTTATTCCATTATTCCACCTTTGTCGCATATCTTCTAAATGCGAAAGGTGAATTTCACTCTTTAAGAGTGACTACAGGCCCACTCGAAAAGACGTGAAAAATTCACACTTTCAAAGAATACTTTTTTGGTCAAATTTACTCTTGATAATTTTTATCAAATGATAAAATGATATCATTTGGTCAATAATAGTATCAAATGAAATTTTGACCCAAAAAGTAGTCTTATAAAGGTCTACAAATTTTCACGTTTTTTGGAGTGGGCCCTGTCGTCCACATCTAAATAGTGGAACTTCACTTTGCATTTAGAGATGGAGCCCGGACTATGCTTCCTGCGGACCATATGTCCCCCTTTTACGTCGGTATTGCTAACTTCAACCACGGCCACATCTCAACTGAGGCAGCTGAAAAACTTGGCCCCTTAGCAAAAAGGAGTGGCTTCTTGAGCTCTAAATTGCTGCCTTATTTTTCATAGGTTCCCAACAAGATCTGAGGAAAGCCCATGATATGGCCTGGGAAAGATCCATCTAATCCTAAGAGCTATCGACCAATACCACTCCTCAACCATACCTACAAGCAATTTCCGGCCAAGCAAATCAAGACCACCAAGTACTCAACCTAACTCACCACATCGAGGATGGTTTCGATAAGGTTTTGTAACCGGAGTCGTGTTCGTCGACCAATGTAGCTGTAATGACACTGTTTAAGCACAATGGCCTACTCCATAAGATTTTGAAACTCAACCCAGGACCTCCGCTTGATGAGGTCATCAAAGGATTGCTGCAAACAGGATTTCTTTGTCTCATTGAGCGAAGAAGAGCCGATGGCGTAGGCGTAGGCTCAAATGGACTAACCCAAGGGAGCTTGCTCGCACCTCTCCTGTTCAACATCTATAACCAACGACCAACCTAGGGGTGCAAAAACTTGTCGTTTTATATATGCAGACGATCTTTGAATCAGCGCACAAGATGCATACTTCACAGTCGTTGAAGAGAGACTCTCCAAATCCTTTTTTAATAACTCCTCCTTATTATGAGGAAAACCAAACCAGCTACGTGCAAATCCAAAACACAAGTGTGTGTTTTTCATCTACGCAACCGTGATTGCTAACTCAGTCTTAACAAACCTGGTCTGGGAGCACTTTGATAAAGACAAGCACGCGCCCGTGTTTTCTAATATGCAGCGTATGCCTTCCCTGTGCCATGAAGCCAAGAAGCTTCATCCAACGTTAAAGAGACACTAGGACAATTTCCAGAAATAACGCCCCAATTTGTCGAACCCTAGTTTTTTTTGCATATTTGGATGCTACCAATGTATTAGATCACACCTGAAGTGAATAAGCTAAATACGCCGTCTTTATAATACTCTCATTAGATGATGATTTTGCATTTGTCCGTCGTGCACGCAAGCATCCTTCTATGGGCAAGTTCAAAACATATTTTTGTTTGTGTTTGTTTCTTGTTTGACAATTACACCTTCGACACGTTCTCCGTAGGTGTTCTACCAACGATCAATTGAAGTGCAAATTGGGGAGCGAAATGCGCATCCTCCCTGTCCTTTTACAGAATGCCTTCCGTCCCAACTGCAACGGAGAATCATACATCCTAGCAGAATTGCTCCACCATACATCCGTCGAGTGAGCGAGCATGCAAGAGCGTAGCTGCCAGTATCTAATGTGATCACCCTATGTCCCGACAGAGAACCTGCACCTAACCGCCTTAAATCAAAAGAGAGGTTCTGCAAGACAAACCCCTTGAAGCCGTCTAATAGTTTTCAGGAGCACCTTGTGGAAAGAAGGACTTGCTATCAACCAAGTCACATCTATTGATATTAAAGCCTGTAGGCCATCTTCCACCTTGAAAATGACTCCATATGGGCTGAATGGCGACGTCTCAACAGAGAAGCGGCCATCGAAGGTCCTTTGCAGAGCAGGGCTACCTGGACGCAGATAGGACACTACCTGTGGTTGTGGAACAGCACCACAGATAATTGGAATCTTTGTTCTGCCCACTGTTGGAGTGACAATGCACAGACAGGACCTTGCGGAATTCATTGAAGCAACCAGACTTTGTACCCTCTCTGGATAGATCTGATGTGGGAACCACTGTTTGTGGACCCGAATAAGAAGAGAAGTCGCATGAATTGCTCATAATTAAAGGTAAGGTTAGCTTAGGAGATACTTATTCGTTGTTACTTGATAATGATCAACATTATGGTATCCATCTACGCTACAAATAAAGATTATATTGGCAGGATTTTTTCCAAGTGTCTTGGCCCGACCTGTGCTCAAAATGTTATGGGAACTACGAAAATTCCGTACATGATTTTTTTTCTTTTGCTACTTTTAAATTGTTTGAAATTAAATGTTTTTATCTTCTTTGCCAATAACATAAATGATTTTCCCTTCTAAAAAGAGCGAAGAAGCGCATATTCGTTTGGAGTTAAAACCGTAATCCCCTACCGTCATGGCATAATTTTCACGCGGAAAGATTTTACGTTTTTTTTTTTTAATTTTTTGTGAAAATACAAACTTTCTTGGATGGACTATCCAAGACATTCCAATTCATCAAACACAATGACGCACTACAATGCAGTAATCTTGACAGGTATGCGTACAAGCGTGGTGCGTAAAGTCTCGATTTTTTAATTTTGAAAATCCCATTCTGACTCCTGTTATAAAGGTTGTAGCTACAGACATACTGGACAATTAGATCCTATGCAGGGTTGGTGAATAACGTCGCAGGTGAAATTTATTCCGTAAAAGCTGCTGAAATCTGAGTGGGTAAGGTTCAGGCAAAAGTGGGGTACAAATGTGCCAACCCGCTATACAATAGGCAGCCATGCCGTAGAACAAGAGCCTTAAAACAGTAAGCCACATTGCTAAAACGACTGGTCTTAATAGCCTGTGATTTTCACCTGATAGGAACGAACCACAGTGAGTACGGTAAGCTCTGCGTGGAATCCTTTAGCTACACAGTTAACAGAATGTCTTTGCATGTTTATATTACGGACGATTGAAAGCTACAAGTTTGTGTTTTAACGGGAGATTATGCTCTGACTCAACATTCAAGGATAGCAGTGTAAAGTAATGATAGTCCGGCGACTCACAGTTCGGCTACAACGGTAAAGATTTGGGCACTCAATTCAGTTGACTCTCACGTCACATTGTTTTTCGCTTTATTCCGTATCGTTTATGGAGCCCAGACGTTTTGGCTCCCGCCGGACTATTGCTTTCACAACGGTATCGGTTTCGTGTACCTTTTTAGTTTATAGGTATTTCTGTCTTGCAAATAACATTAAAACAGCACAGTCTAAATTTGACCTTTTTTCTATAACTCCTGAACATCCATCCCAGATACGGTGTCGTATCTGGGCGCTTTCCCCCCGGTGGCCAAAGAGGCGCCAAAAAGTCAGGAAAAGAGAAAAGAAGGAAACGAGAAGACAGGACGGAAAGGGGAAGGGAAAGGAAATGGGGAGGAAAGGAAGGGAAGGAAAAGAAAGAAAATTATAGATAGAATGGGAAGAAGGGAAATAAAAAGAGGGAAGTGGGAAATTAAAGGGAACGAAGAGGAAAAGCTAATGGCGAAAAGGATGGAACTGTAAGGGAACGCTAAGAAGCTCAAAATTATAAAAGGGAAATCTGAATAACAATGTGCAACCAAAAAAGAGACTTATAAAAAATAAAGGAAGGTGTGCCCAAAGCACAATAGAACAGCAAAATAATAGAGAACTGAAGGTGTGGTGAAATAAATTGGAAAGAAAGTGAACTAAGACCAACAAAAAAAGGTTCAGCAAAAATGAAGAGGGAAAAGACCAGAAAACTGAAGGAGCAGGAAAGGGCGCCATAAAGGACAAAGGACGGTGGAAAAAAGAACATACCAAAAATAAGGGTCTCAAAAGTACAAGCATAAAAGTTTAGAAAAAAGTTTCAGATTAAAAGGGCCCTAGAAAATAAGCAAAGGAAATTGAGCTAACAAAAATATGGCTTCAAAACTGAAAAAAACAAAAGGGTTGAAAGTATTTCAAAGAAAACGGATGGCAAAGAATAGCAAAGGAAATTGGAGTTTGGATCAGTGGAACATAATAAGGTGCGTCAAACATAAAAGAAAAATGTTGAAAAATATTGTTTTTTAAAACAAAAATAGGCCAATTGAAACTGGCAAGAAAAGGGATATATAAAAAGTGTACTAAAAAGTTCAAAAAAGGCTTTCCATAGGGCAAAATCAATTGTTTATTATTATTATTATTAGAAAAAAAAATCAAATTGAGCCCAAAGATGAGCTAACCAAACCCAAGGAGAAAGCAGCGCATCATTCCTGAACAACTAAATCCAACGTCTGACCACGTCTATTATGATCCAACTTCCAAGCCTTTTTCGGTGTTAAGTTGGCGTCTGTTGATTAATAAAGCTATTATTGTTGGAAGTGAGGACTAACTGTTTTTATCACTTGCAGGGGCGTTTCCAGCATTTTCAAAGGGGGGGGTGAAGGGGTTGCCGACAACTGTCCATTTGCCGAACAATTTCACACTTTTCCGGCTCAATACGCTCGCCAAAACATTTGTAATATTAATGTTATGCATACAAGAAGACGTGGAATGGCGCACCATTTTCAATATCCACAGGGGCGCCACTACGTTCATCCTCAGTTTGTCCCCCAGGGGTAATGTCCATCCTGTACGTAGCCCCTGGTAGTGCAAACTATAAACCTTGTTTTTTTGTTTTTGTTTTCTGAATCCTTATGATCGAGAGGAAACACATTGGGTGAGGGTTAATTGCAACAATATCAATCAATTTGACATTTGCCCCTGTACAACCTTCAATGGCGCCCAAATTTCACAAGTTGGAAGTGATATCTCTGGGATGTCCTTAATACATAAACTGAAAATATCAACTTTTGGCCACAAAACACTAGTAGAGGCAACACACCTCTGACTATCTTCAACATGCAATTTATTTATTCCGTTGAGGCTGGCAATCATTGTGGTGGAGGCACAATACAAAATTATTCCAACAAACCCCTTGGCAATGTTGTACAATACAAGGTCTTTCATGGGTGACAGTAGGAAACCATGGAATCCTTTCATAAAGACCATAACTATACTAAGGCCTAAGGCATTTAAAACGATCGGACCACATACCTTTAAATTGGAGAACCAACTTCAAATACTATCACCCTAGCTGTTCACTAACTGGGAGAGTTAAACTGCGCAAGTTTGTTGCTTTGGCAGTCCCACTTCTTGTGTATGCGCTCCGCAAGAATACTGCATGTAACTCAAATGACCTCAATACCTGGTAACAAGTGAACGGAAACCCCTCAACAAACAATAATCCCTTCAACTGCGAATTGATCGATCAGGTGATTGTAAGAAGGCAGTTTGAAACGGTTGTTTAATTGTGAAGTTGTTATTTATTTTTCCAAGGAATATTCTTAATTGTAACACATTTCAAATTATTACTTTATATTTGAACTGATGCACTGCTCAAGCGCCGAATACAGCTATGCCGAAAACGCCCGGTTCTTTCGGCAGATGAACTGGCCGTACGAGCCGGGGTATCTGTGGCTGAACCGCCCGGTGCTTCGGCATATTTCATCGTGCCGAAATATATGCGGGCTACGGCAGGTTACTGTGCCGAAAACAATGGGTTTATCCCAGTAGTGTCGGCACAGAGGGATCCTTATTGCAAAACAGCGTCGTCTTGTTTGGATGGTATACTACTAAGTTTTACTAGTTCATTGGCTGTACGGGACACAGGGATGACCCGAAATAGGTGTTTCATTTGACTCAGTTCGTAAGACAGGCTAAGATTAGCTATAAACTAATAATTTTAGGGCCCGTTCATTATTTACAAGGGAGGGGCCAGCAGAAACTTGAAAATTTTTTGGAAATTGCATAAAACCCCCAATGTAAAGTTCCATAGGCCCCTTGCATCACCCATACACCCAGCGGCCAGGGGTCCCGCCCCGCCTATTCAAAGGTTCTCTATCCATAAGGTTCGCTATTCATAAAATCTCCATATGTTCGTTATTCATAAGTTTTCCAAAAGATTCGTCTATTCATAATAGAAAAAAGGTTCGCTATTCATAAAATAACAAGGGTTCGTTATTCATAATGAGACAAAGGTCGGCTATTCTATTAAAAACATAGGTTCACTATTCATCTGTCTGGAAATAAGGTTCGCTATCATATAACAAGAAATAAGGTTCGCTATCATACATAAAAAGAGGTTCGTTATTTTATAAAAGATAATAAGTTCGCTATTTATAAAATAAGAAAGGTTCGCTATTCATAATAAGAAGAAGGATTCGCTACTCATAATAAAAAAATCTTCAATGTCAGAAAATGTATAATTAAATAAATAAAGGTTCGCTATTCATATAAGAAATACGGTCGCTATTCATAAAAATAAGGTTCGCTATTCTAAAATAAATAAGGTTCTGGTATTCATAAAAATAAGGTTCGCTATTCATAATAAAAAATCAACGGTTTGCTATTCATAAAATATAAAGATGGCTATTCATAATAAGAAATAAGTTCGCTATTCATAATAAAAAAATAAGGTTCGGTATTCATATAAGAAATAATGGTTCGCTATTCATACATAAAATAAAGGCTCTCGCTATTCATAAATAATAAAAGGTTCGCTATTCATAAAATATAAAATGTTTCGCTATTAAAAATATAAAAAGGTTCGCTATACATACTAAAATAAGGTTCGCTTATTCATAATAAATAAGGTTTCGGCTATTCATAATAAAATAAGGTTCGCGCTATCATAATAAGAAATAAGTTCGTTATTCATATAAGACAAAGGGTTCGCTATTCATAATCAGAAATGGGTTCGCTATAGCAAGGGGACGTAGTAGTCTGCGGAATGGTGAAGATATTAGAAGTATTGTGTTTTTGTGTTAAAAGTATGAAAATTGGCAAATGTAGAGTTTTTTAATCTGAATATTTCTGGATATGGGGCCAAAATGTTTTCGCCCAAGATTGGCGACCAAATTCAAAATGGCCGCCACTTGTTAAAATTAGCGTATTTTTCATCTGTTTTCGCCTGTGATTCTTTATTTTCATGCGTTTTTCACCCTTAATTCTTTTCTAATAAGCCTAATTATCCCAGCATAGGTTACAAAATGTTAAAAACAATATTCAAAATGGGCTGCCACTCCAACAATGGCTGCCACCTGCCAAAAAAGACCTATAGTGAAGTTATTTCGCTAATTTTCAGGTGCCTTCCTATCGTGTGTTCCAAAGTTTGGCTAATAATACTTTGAACTTTCAAATACACAATAACTTTTTCCCATGGCCAAAGGATCAATATGCTACTTAGACTATAACAAAATTATAATTGATTATGGTGCTCCATATGAAAATTAAATGCATTATGGTGGCCACATTTAACATTTGCAAACAGTAGTGTTTTTGTTTTTCTACCTACAGAAAGAGTAAGGTGTGTGTGAGCTAGTTGCGTTCACAGTTTCCTCTGAGCACTTGCAATAAGTTGTACAAAGGCAGGTCAGCCATAACATGATCCTCGTCTCATCCTCGGTCCACTTTACATTACCCTAATAGTGTTTTTTTAAGAAAGGACGGTACATTGAGGGAACCTGAATCCAGTAAAAGGGAGACCACTAGAGGCGTTTATGCCTAAATGTAATGACTTTCTATTTCTAGGTGTCATTGTAAAAGTAATAACTTAGAGAGAATAACGGGTTGAAAGACCATAGTTCTACGTCAAATATAGTCTGTTTTGTTTGTCACAGTTTTGTGCATACATACTACATACCTTTGTAGGCTTAAATAATCATGCTTTTATAATAGGAATATAAATTGTAGACTAGAATGCCTAGGCCTGGTTATTGGTATAAGTTTTTCTCGCTTAATCGAAATGACAAATCATATTGAAAAGATCAGATAGTATACTCATCTCCGAATATCGGAAATTACCTTTATTCGTAAAAAGTGAAGGGAACACGTGAGGGCCATTGGATGCCTGGTTATCTTTGCGGATTATTAAATCTTTCTTGTGTCGTGTTCATTTTTTCGGTTTTGCTCTTTTCAGACTGAACTGAGTTACAAGCACACTT